>JAZGTK010000710.1:9063-19225 GCA_036877625.1 Ambastaia sidthimunki
CACATGCCTAGATACACATGCCTAGATACACATGCATATACTTTCACATGCAGTTTATGTACTAGTGACCCTACCAAGCCTCAGGATAAAATAATGAACATTGAGCACCGTGTTGTCTCCTTTAAAGTGTCCATGTGCAGCAGCGTGAGCCCGTACCATGAGGTCATGCGCTTGGAGAGACGTCTGCGTTCAGCCTCTGAGGGTGCAGGAGGACCCAGACTTCATCTCAGCCTCAGGGATCCTCACTGCATGGAGCCCAACACTTTGTCCAAACAGAGAACCAGTTCCTCTTCTTCCAAACTGGGTAGCCTGGTAAGACACCTTCATTGATTCTGTTTAACTTTTTAGTGCCTGATTAATAGTTTGTTTAAGGTTCTGAGGTTTTGCATGTACACAAGCGTGTGTGTATGCAGAGCAAATCAGAGTTGATTTTGAAATTTGAAGTTTTCAACCACAAATGACACAATTTGATAAATTTAATCCCACATACATTTTAGATTAGACCATATTTCAGTAAATCAGTCGTGTTTGCAGTTGTCTGCTTGATCAACACACAGCTGAGTTGGGAAACCTCTGGTGTAGATTTAGTTTGGTCTCTTGCTGTGTCCTCTGAGGGATTAAATTCCCACCCAGAGATATAGTCACAGTGCTTAATTAAACAGACAAATCCACCAAAACTGTTTTACCCAGCAGGTCAACAGGGCCAGTATCAATTGGTCACTTCATTCTATTGCTTCTATGTTTCCTATGAAAAGTATTCACACTCTTTAGCATGTGCTGTTTCATAGCATTTAATTAAATTAAGTGGACTTAATTTTTTGCGACATTTACTTCCCTGGTCTGTCATTGGTGGGAAAACACAGCTCCACCCCACACTCATGCCATTGGTTAAGCAGTTGCTGTTTTGGACTGGTCTGGATGCTCAAACAATCATCTCATACTAAAACACACTGGGCTACAACAAAGCAAAACATATGTACAGTAGGACAAACTACTATGTCACCTATTTGATGGTTAAATGTGTAAATGTAAGCAACCTTCTGAAAAATGTCGTCGTAAAGTTTCAACACTTAATGTCTAACAATAGTTTTGGCAGGTTCCAAAGTTATAAAACTTTTTCCTCGTTTCTGAATTATATTGCCTGCATCTGCAAGGCTTGAGGCCAAACTAATAGCTTCTGTTTTTCACCATAGAGAGGAAAACTTCCACATTCTGTGTTATTGTTCTTTAATGCCTGCAAAGATGCCACTGTTTATTTATCATCAAATCACGTGCTGAACATTTAGGAAGTTTATCGTAACTGTGTCTGTGGGCTAACCCGGCCCTCCATTCACTTTATGGTGTTTGGCACTTAATTTTGGAACAGGCTGTTTCCTGAGGGCAGTGTGTTTGATCGAGGGTTTGTCAGCAGAAGTTGGAAATCACACAAAATCCACGCTGCAGCATGTTTTGGGTGACATTTGGCCTGTTGTGGCTTTGTGGGGATCTGGTTTCTGGTATTCTTGATGTTGTGCTTCAACGGATGAGATGAGAGAGCCCACATTCTAATTGAGGGATGAAACGGATTTGAAGGAAAATCCTCTTCCACTTGCTCAAATCCATTTTGTAGGCAGTACAATCATTTCACAGACGACTCCAGTCAAAGTTCAGAAGCAGGGCAGAGATGGTGTGGACAGTAATTGACAGATCTGGATATGAAGTCACACAGATTGTGGGTAATATCTGTGTGACCTCATATCCAGGTTTGTAAATTATATCCGGTGAACGTTTTTGACCATGCACAGTGAATAAACGGTAATGGGACAGAAACCATATCACAAATCTGATACAAATGCTTCACATAATACAGTAAAAAGTAGATTTACTCTCCACACATTTGTGCTTCTGTAAAATGGCAAAGACAGTTTTATTGTGTAGATGTTGGTTTTTCTCTTGTTGATTTTCTAACATGACCTCAAAGAATGTCAGTGCTTGTGTGTTTACAAAATACTTCTGCGGCTATGACTATATAACTATCCATTATATTTGATTTGTGTCAACTCAGAGATGAGGAGAAAAGAGAAGTGTTTTGTTGTCAGAAGAGAATTTGTAGTTGTGTAGTTGTGCCCTCAAAGGGAAGCGTACCATTAGGTATTCTCTGTATTCCTCAAACATCAACATTTGAGGAACAGCAGTAGTTTCCCATTTCTCTAATCCTTGGCCAACACTTTTGTAAGCATATAAATTGGTCATCTGGCTTTGCCTTTGTTAGTTTAATTTGCATAAAGATGTTTGATGTAGCGTAATTGTTTTTAGCTTGTAATCAACCTTTATGTTGTTTTGAGCAGAAGCCTTCAGTTTTGCTGATGAAATTTGGCAGGAGTTAACTAGACTTTATGGACCCCTTGCTTTTCAGATACGAGAGAGCTTTCTTATTGAGTCAAATTTCATTGTTCTCTGTGTGTTGTGTGGCCCAGTGTTTAGACTTAAAATAAGGTATTTAAAACGAGGCATTACTGTTAATTCATTGTGTAAATGACATTGTGTGCCCAGAGTTCGAACACATGCTTAGTAAAACCAGTTCCGCACTGTCATGCATGGCTAAAAGATAAATATGCATGTGTGGATTGGATGCATATGGTATCAGGCTTTATTATGTAATGGCTCTAAAAAGTATGTGGACAAACTTGAACATGTATGTTGTTGCATTAGATGACAAAATGTTGACTCAATGCAAGTGCCATTTACTTTAAAGGAAAATATAGCCCACTTGCACTTTGCTGGTAAAACGTTATTCAGAAGGTCAAAGTTCTGAATTAAAGATCAGTTTAGATAGTGTTTAATATTAAGATAAAGTATTACATTTTGGTCAATTCTGATAAATTCTGGCTGTCAAACTGATTAGTGGGATGTGTCTGTAGTTAAAGTGATGGACTACACTTGTGGTTGCTCTGCTAGGACACGTGTGAACTTGAGGGGAACTCTTTATACATCCACTAAAAATGACCTTGGCTGAGCCCAAAAGTCAGTCATGATTTAGTACAAGAGACAGTTTTTAGTGTGAATGTCCCTCGTGAGGAAACTGGTTTTTAGAAAGGCCTACAAGACTCTGTAACAGTATGTCTCATAATCTAGAATTAGACCATGAGACATTAGATCATCGTCTTACATAATCTGCTAATGCTTAAACTGTTAATAGTTCCTCCTGAAATAGAGCGTTTCTCTGTGTTTGTTTTCTTACAAGCGCATGTTTTTAAAGCGATTTGTGAAACATACCACTGAGGTATTTTGACCTTTTTGACAAGGGCTGCAAGATATTGCATTAATGAGAAATGCATGTTGTCTTCCAGCTGAGACATGAAAAGATCAGGAAAATCAATCTTAACGTCAGGAGATGGAGAGTGAGTCACACCAAATGTCACCTCCTTGATCCCTCAGAAATAAACATTCTGGAAATGAAGACCGTCACCTTCTCATCTCATGTTTTTTAAACATTATTATCGAGTGGCGGCAGAGTTTGTCCTCTGAGGTCTCGCTGTCAAGATCTGTGTTTGTGGATTGCGACCAGATTGATCGACTCCATTAATTTGATCATACGCAAACACAACCTCTGTTTGCATATTTATGTTTACGAGGACATTAATAAATCATTACATGACACCGTTTTTGTTTAATTTATCTAAATAAGGTATCTGAACAGGTCTATGAATAAGGCCTCGCACTTCATCAATATTATGGTCTTAATAAGATCGTTATGGTAGTGATGCATTGTGTTCATTTTGGCATTTGGCATTGTAATAATTCAAAGAGGAAAAGGCCACACGGTTTCATATCCTGAGAGTCTTAATTAGGTGCCCAGCGACCCTTTAATTTCCAGCAAGGTCAAGGCACTTTTCTGATAAACTATTCGGTATCCTGCTTCGTCCTGCTTAATTAACCACAAAGCTGAGTTTCTGCACTTTAATAGGACATAATAGCTACAGTTTTGCCTTTTGTCTTTTACTTGCACTTTAAGATTATCCTCAAAATCTCATATAAAGGTTTCGCTGAGTCTTGTGTATTTGTATGCAGTAGTTTACTTTATTATTGGTGTTTACAAACTGTATATCTTAGAAACTCTTTGCAGTGGGCACAAGATGGCAGTGTGACACTACAAAAAACATCCACAAACCCAGTGAAAAAAAACTTGGTTTGAGCTACATCCAGATTTCCTGCTTCCTGAATACGCTGTGCATTTTTTTAGCACTGTTGGATTGGATGCGGAAAAGGTTACCGTGGTGATACCGTTTTTGAGTCAAATTAAATCTGCTTTGGTCGTCTCTGTTTAACAAAGAAGCCGTGAAACTCAGCTGGAAGTTCGAGCTGAATTTAAAGTCATTTAGTCATTGGTATCTGGGGAAAAATACTTTAAAACAGAATCTAAATTAGACAGATTAGTAAAGTGAAATATTTAATTTACCCCAAAATAAAAATTCTGACTTTCCTTCTTCCCTAAAACGCAACACAGAAGGTAAATAATGACAGAATTCAAATTTTGGCTGAACTATCAAACGACCTCAGTTGACCCCTGCATAATAAAGGTTTTTGTATTTTCTTGCAGGATGTTTTAAATAATCTTGGCTCCTCTGAGCTGGATGAAGATGACTTGATGTTAGATCTGGACCTCTCTGATGACCAGCGACCACAGCATGGTATGTTGTTAGCGTAGCAGCGTTGCTGTTTCTATTTACCTCATGCTCACAAACATGCGTTATGACATTTGTACCTCATTCATATTCATGCCATTAAGCCTCTGAATATCCGTTGTTGTAATTACACACTTGTAATGGCTGAGTGGCTTGAAGGAATGATTTTCTCAGTAGATAGAAAAAGATGAGACCTACTTTCCTTCTCTTTAGCTTAAGAGGACTTAGGTGGCCTTTAAGATTTTAATACCTTGTAATGTATTACACCATAAAGTTATGCATTCATGCATGCAGTTGCACAGATAAGACTTAAGTTAAGTCAAGTTAATTTTTCCAACGTTTGGCACTTTTGGGAGGAGTTACATCAGCCTGGGTGACACTATACGTTAACGTGCACCAAATGCGATGCCACTAGACAGATAAACACTGCGGATTTCATTGCTGATCTGCTACACAGAGTTATTCAATGATTCTTGTATAAACTTTTCCCAGAGAAAGTTGTTCCGAACTGGTTTTGCTTCAAGCCAAGTTTCTGACGTTGGACATCAAATGGCGAACACAATGTATAGTTCTATAGTAGTACTATAGTACAACGTATACTACATATAGTAGTTAATGAAAATTTCTATAAAATCAAACATCGTAATTAAAATATGCAAAGTTATTACCATAAAATTGGAAAAAATACAGTTTTGGCTTTTAATGTCTTTTAAAATATAATGGTTTCTTTCTTGTCAACCAGCGATTCCCCACAAAAGGAATTATGGTCAGCACACCATCACATCATTAACAAAACACCTATTTCTGTGGAAGCATTGAATTCTTATTTCAAAGGAAATGAGGAAAGCAAAGCTTGACTTCTTGTGAAAAGCTGAGGTCACCTGTGGTTTGTTTACTCTCACAGCTTCGCGGGAGGACTCCAGTCAATCCCTTGCATCATGTCTAAACCTGCTGCCCTCCCCGCTGGAGGCCCCCACGGAGCGGACCCCTGGAAGAGAGCCCAGGGAGCCCCCCCACAGGTACTTCAGCCTCTGCTCAGCTTCTCCGTGAACCTCTCAATTTCACAGACACACTGCAACATGAGTGTTTTGACAGGGAGCAAAATACAACATGCTCACCTCAATGACACTGTAATGTTTATCTTGCTGATAACACAACGGTCGTTTAAGACCAAAGTTCAAATTGCTTAATAATAAAATGTATAAAATACAGGCCTAAAAAAAATCATTTTGAACTTGGTTAAAAATTTCACCTTTAAGGTCCCAATACAAAGAAAACACTTTTTAGCAATATACTTTTTTTGTTTGTTTGGAAAAAATATATTCTCTAAATTATGTAGTTATATATTTTAATTTAATATATGTAAAAATGTATAACATTTTATGAGGTTTTTAATTTGCAGTAATAGTTGGGTACTTTTGTACTGCAACTGTATGACAGCTACAAATTCATAAACTGTCTCTTGATAACATTTTGCAGGTGATTGTTGTGGGTTCAAAGCATTGGGAATTTGTTTAGAACTTTTGACATGTTCTAACGCTTATTGTTGAGAACTGGAGTGAACAGAAACCTTGATGTGGTCATTTCAGGAACGGAAAAATGAGTCAGAACTGCAGTGATTAATTTCATAATTGTCGTGTGTCGGCTCTTTTGTCAGAAATTGTTTGCACCTCTTATGGTTAGTTCTTTAATGTAATTAGATCTGTAACTTTCAATGAGTTCTTTGTCATTTTGGGCAGAAGTAGGTTTGCACACTAAATGCTTTTCAGTTAGCTCACAAAAGGCTTTGCTGTAGTTCCCCTGTGAGCTGAAATCTTTCATGGATAACAAGCGTGAACCTTGTCTGCTTCATGAGTCTGCCAGTGAAGATAATTGCATTACAATAAATTCTTGATCATTCGTTTTGCTTTATGCGAGATTTGCATCAGGGGTTGGGACCCTCAGGCACTCGTTCCAGCCTGGGCACGTGGAGGGGTAACCTTTGGCATGTGAATGAAGATATGTTTTTATTTTATTTATTTAGTTAGTTACTTTCAAAATGTATAACTATGCCAGTCTGCCTCCTGCAGTAAGCCTTCCTCTTCCTCACACTGTGTTTTTGACAGTTATAAGTACTCAGGAAACCAAACGTCGCACAAGCGGATGAAATGAGCCGAGTGGCGAGGTGCGGTTTGGTCTGCTTTTCTTGAGGCACTTTGCCGAGAATAAAACTTTGCGTGGAAGAGGAAAATTGGGAAAACGAAAGTGCATTTTTTCAGATAGAATTAGCTATTTGTAAAAGGAAATACGCGTCAGAAAGGTATTGTATGATATTTACACTTCAAATGCAGAAAAATCTGGAAGTTATTTTTGATTCACCAGCCGGTTGAATAACAGATGCTAAAAGTGGCCTGCAGTGAAAACGAGAAATTCAGTAGCAAACGAGAGGCATGTGAATGACGCATCTCAATGTGCATTTCTGCAAGAGATTAAACTTTTATTTAGGTCAATTAACATAGTCATGTTAGTCAAAATAGTCAACATAAGAATGTTTTAATTAGGTATATATAGGCTTTTTACACTTGGAATGTACATGTTTATAGTGACTTTATCAATTAGATTCCTGTGATGGAAAATGATTAAAAGTAAAAAATTTGTCTGGAATCGTAACCAATAGAGGTGGAATAGTTGCACATTAAGATATGTGCAAGTGTGAAGAGAGCATAATGATAGTGTGTCGGGGTTTAAGTGGGGTTGGCCTGCAAACACACACATGATGAGTGTATTGTGTTTAGATTGCACTGATGTTCAATCGTGAAGTGCCCATGACTGACTCTGCATTAGATCAAGCAAATCGGAACACAATTCGATCACAGGCGTGTTCACACTCATCTTTTAATCCGTATTGGGTCAGGATCCAGATCCAGATTTGTGTTTACTGGGATTGCCTGACTTTGTTAAGCAGAGGCAGAGTTTCAGCCTTCTTACACTGAGAAAAATAAACTACATTTATGAATAGACCAGATAGCTTAAATGTGTTCACGAACTAGCAAGTAACAAACAGCATCTGTATGCAAACTGGCTTGTGTAAAAGCATAACCATGATGGTGTTGACATGAGATTGTCCTAATTTGTGTTCATTGTATGGACGTCCTACTTCCAATGTTTTCATCTTGTTTCCTAAACTATCAAACTTTCTCTAATGCGTTCACATAAGCATCGGCCGTGCAGGCAAGTTTGTGTGATTCGATCATGTTGTATTACAAGCTCAGGCTGAAGCTCAGTTCTGAATGGCAGTTTCATCCTTTGCATAATGACAGCAGAGTCATTTCAGATCAGCTGAATCCCGTGTGGACGCAGAGCAAATTATATTACCATGGAAATTAGCCTAGAAAATTGAATATATTTTCTGACCTTATAATTATTTGTACAATTTTTAGAGCATGCCCCAAAATAACTGCACAAAATGTATCATTTAATAAGCTAATGCACTGCTACATGTTTACTATGTGAAAAAAATGATTTAAGGATGTTGTTTGCACAAATAACAAGGTTTAATGTTTAAAAGCAACAAGACAGTGGCAACACACTACATTAGTTTGTATAAAGGTTATGAGAGAAATTACATTTAGTCATATATGAGCTACAGAACACCTCATAAAAGCCATGCTGCTTTCAGAACACATATTTTTACCTTGTCAGCAGGTAGTGATTAAATGACCCTGTCTTAATATTTTTTGCATAGTATTGAATGAGATTTCTGACTGAGTAGCCCTACAGGTCTGTTTTTTTTGGTTTATGTTGTATCTGCTTCTGAATTTATTTCCTGAGTTTATTGGTTTCCAGTCTCATGAATGTTCATGCGCTCAAGTCATTTGGGCTGCACAATATATAGAAATTATCGAAACATTGCAAATGTGCAGTGGTTTGCAAAAACTGAATGATTTTAATACTTTAGAAAGTTATGAATAGTCAGTTGTAGGTCGATGCAGATATCAGAGGGGCTACTGGCAGACTTTTCTCAGAAAGAATGTGAAACATTAACGTTAATATAATCTAAATTGATTTCACAAATTTAAAGCACTATCAAATTGCATATCATTTATTGAATTATGCAGCAAGTTATCACATATCGCATTTTTCTTTAAAATCGTGCATCCCTACAACCCTCTATTCTCATTCATAAAATGCAAAATGCATTTTTATTCAAATTGACAGGAAATTTTCATGTTTGGGTGAACTATCTCTTTAAAGTTCTCTAAAACTGAAAATTATTTAAACCTGTATTATGTTGAAACCTCATCCATCTGTTTTCGAATCTGCATTGAAAATGAGATTTGAAAGCTTTAATGGAAAGGAAGATCGGCAAATAATAATTTAAGTTTAGCTCTGTTCCTCCCATAAAGCACTTAAATGGCTTTGGAATGAACTATTCCTTTAAAAAAAGCGTTTTAATCTTGGCGGGGGAAATAATTCACCTTGCTTTGTAAAATAATGAAGCTCAGAAAAGAAAAGTAATTGGCTTTTTCTCATAATTGTGAGATTCATCACTGACAGAGCCAGTGAGAAAGGACTTTTAAGAACTGCAGTATAGTGTCACTATGGTGGAGATCTGTCAGCTAGTATAGATGTCTTTAATGGACATTGGCTCAGAGGCCTGTTTTCTGCTGTGAGTCAGCTCAGCTACAGTTGAAGATGCACTGTTTGATGGGCTATAATCCTCCACCCTGACTAAGTGACAAGATATATTATCCCAAGGCAAAATCCAAGCTGTTGGTGTGGAAAACGCATCAACCGTCAATGAAACTGATGCACCCGAGTTCTGTCTTGTGTTTTTCTTGCTCAGCAACACAGCTCTCCTGTTTAAAAGCTCTGATGACAAGCAGAAGGAAGTGTTTCGCTCTCTGAAGAAAGACGTATGGATAAAGTTATACGAAAAGCTCAGGAAACAGACTCTGGCTGTCTTAGCTGTGCTGCTTAAGGACTGAAACTTTATATGGAGGCTTATGATTGATTTTTCTGTTATAAAGCTTTCACAGAAAAGAGAGTTCACAGGTCAGAGTTAAAGAAAACTCCCTGGACCTTATCAATGAGTGTTGTAGATTTTGTCCTCTTGCTATTTTGTGAGGAAAGATTCAAGTCTTTACTGCAATTTGAAAGAATATAATTATACTACAGTGTGTTATAGCATGGTTGTCTTTTTTATTTTGTTTCCATTGGCGATAAACTCTGTAAATTTAAAAATTAAAAAGTTTCACATATAAGAAATGATTACAGCTTCTGACAGATATTAAATGATAGATACTCGCACAAAGTGAAGAAAAAGATGTTTTGTTCTGTATTAAGCCCCTCTCATGGGCTGCCATGTTGATGTTCATGTTGCACTAGCCACATGTTTTAAAATTCGACATTCAATTTTAAAACATTCAAGCCCAACTGGTCACAAGCTGTGAGTCTCAGTGCTTCAGGGCTGTCTCTTCCTGCTGTCTCTCTCTCTCTCTCTCTCTCTCTCTCTCTCT
>JAZGTK010000710.1:19285-55456 GCA_036877625.1 Ambastaia sidthimunki
TGTGTTTCAGGGCTGTCTCTTCCTGTCCCTCTGTTTTTCTCTCTCTCTCTCTTTCTCTCTCCCCCTCTCTCGCTCTCTCTCTCTCTCTCTCTCTCTCTCGCTCTCATGTCCTTCAGGAGCAGGTTTGTTGCAGCAGGGGGCAGAATCCTAAGCTCTCAGCGAGCTGTGGTCCTCTACAACAGACGGTTGCGTGTCTGGCCTTGTGCTACTTTAGTCTCCTTATCCAACTCTGTCAAGGTGATTCAAAGAGAGACAGCAAAGACTTTCAAGAAGGCTGAGGTGCGACGAGGTCTGAGCATAACTAATTACTGTAAACCAGTCAGATGTCGCGTCTTTTTTGTTGCAGTGTGGAGTTGGGGGCGTGATTATTTCTTTGATCACACTCTCAGTGTGCCGTCATGTTGATTTCTCCTGTAGTCAGTGCATGTGTGAGATCTGGTTCAGGAAAGTCTCCTGGGCGTCTGGCTGAGTCACAGCAGAATCCATTGTTGTCACACACAGCAAGGAAGCCTGTGACATCACTGATTGGACACGCAGCCGTCGTGTCGGAGGCCGACCGCCTTCTCGACTAATGTGTGTCCACGGGCCGTGAAACGTTGGAGGAAGATTTGAAACGCAAGCAGTTGTTAGTCATAAATGGAAAACTGATTCTTTTGAGATCTTTGTTATATAACGTGTTGACTACTGGTGAGTCTATTAAAATAATTTATCTCCACAGAAAGAGCAGTTACCTTCAAACGGAAAAAATGAACGAAAAGCCATGACCTAAGCGAGAAAGCTTTAAATGTCAGTCACTAAGAAAAAGGCATCAATGTTTAATGTCTGTGTTTAATCTGTAACATGAATATATCCATCCACTTTTCAAATTTTAAACTGACCCCAGACGTTTAAGACTGTTTAAAACAAATGACTCATCCGAGCATAAATATTTGATCAAGCAGAAAAGTTGCTACAATGCCAACAAACCACTTAAAAACACTGACACTTTCTCTCTGAGATCACGAACCTGTTCTGCCAGAACAAAATCAAAGCACAATTAAACCAAAAGGGAAGTTGCGTAATGAGTGGAATCAACACATTTAAAAATTTCAGATGTTCAGGGTTGAAGAGTTGAAAATAAACAAACAGAGATGATGTCATCGCTGAGATGCTCTGATCCTGGCCTAAAGCTAGTCGTTGAAATAAAATAAGTCAAAACGCAAAAAACGAGCTTGAGGAAGATGGTTGATGGCAGCGTGGAAAATCGCCGACTTCTAAACGCCACCAATTCTGCCAGAAATGCTTGGGCTCGTGGGAAATGAGCAATTTGTTGCAGTCTGTTAAGGTTATGTAAAAATATATTGCTTGGTTAAACAACATGGCCACTGGCCATCACATAAGAACTGTGAGCATAAGAACAATGGTGTCTATTGTTTGCAAAATGTGTTAATCAAATTTTAAGGATAATAGAATCAGCCATTGAGTGTCAACAATATATATTCATTATATTAGCGTATTTTTAGGTGAGAAATAGTAAGTGGCAACTTTAGAGAGATACAGACGTGTTTAGATGTGTTACCAAATGCCCAGAAAATTAAAATCGCCCAGAGAAAGCAAACACTAAACGCAATGCAAATGTTTAATCAATGCAATGCAAACGTTAAAATCAAAATAACTTCATGTCTTATGTGCAGGGATGCTTCACCGCTGCTCATTAGTCCTCCTCTGGTCTTTTCATTAACCGCAGTAAATGATGGTTTTTCTCTTGCAGTAATATTTCATACCTGTTGAGCTCAGATTATAATTGAATTCTGCTTTACCAAGACTGCAAATTACTTTTGTTGAACATTCTGTCTTGATTTAATTTATATAGAATATATTGTCTTGCAGAAGTTCTGACTATTTAGAAAGCACATAGAAGTATATACGGTCAATCTGCTCTGGTGTGAGTGTGTGTGTGTGTGTGTTTCAACAGGTGAAGAGGGATAGTGTCTCTCTGTATCGCTGTCTTCCTCGTTTATCTTTTGCGACAGGTGAAACGGCTACAATTAGTCTCTTCTGTCTTTTTCAACAGCAGTGGGTTGCCTCATGATGTTTGGGGTAACTCTGATATCTCCTAATGTGTTATTTTTTTCAAACCAAACTCGATTTACTGCTAACAATGAATAGACTGTCTGTGAGCCCAAACTTCTGATCCTATAACATTGTTCTAAAGTCAAAATTATATAATGGATAGTTTATGATATATAAATAGTTTTTTAAGCTGATTGGTCAGTAGCTGTGGTTTATGTATGATGAACTCTTTATTGTTTATGGTAAACTTTTACAGCCATTCATACATTAAAGGGATACTCCACCCAAAATTGGAAAATTCGCCTTAAAGGTGCCCTAAGGTGATTTATTCATTGGCTAAATTTCATTTTTGAAAGGAGTATCCCTTTAAATTTTAAAGTTTGTCTTTGTGAGGCTCATCTGTGACCTGTGACATCCGCTCTGTTCCTAATATTTGTTTTTGTTTAAAAGAGGTTCTCCAATCGTGCACAACACACATATCTGTGTAAGCAACGAATACAGAAATCTTACAGGGAAATAGCAAATAAAGTCTTCACAGAAAAGGGCAGAGGTCTTCAGAACCCCTCTGCTTTAATAATAACTTTACATGCAAGGACACTGAGCATTTCTCTGTTCTTGTTCTGGAAGCCAAGCTTTCAAAACACTTATTATATTTTGACGACTGTCCAGCAGCGATGGGGAACATTGAAACATGGGCGGAACTCAGTTCATCTTGTGCAGAGTTAATATGTAATTAAAGAACCAAGGGCCGGTTTACCTAATGCTAATGATAATGCTAATAGCTTGATGAGAAGACGTGGCTAATAGCTGTAATACAGAATATTGACTCACCTAAGGGAGTCTTTTACATCTGACAGATGCCAGTACTGAGCTCCAGCTCTTTGTCTCTCCACAGCCTTAAATACAACACAGCCTCCAGATGAGAGCTCGCGCAGCGGGGCTGTCAGACTGTTAAGTGGAGGTCATATGCATAAAAGACCCAAACTGGATGACAGCATCATAATTAGATAATGGCCAGATACAAGGTGATAATAGATATTCTGTGATGGGGTGATGCAGGTGGCTTAATGATTAAAGTGGAAGACACTATGTAGGTGTTCGTCTTGATGCAAATGTTGAGACAAAGCTGCAACAGAGTCACAATAGAAAGGCCCTGAGGTCAGCAGCTTTTAGGTGCATCTTGGGGCAAGAACATTTCCAAAGCCCTGATTAAAAGCAGCATTGCGTCTTCTAAGTGTAAATGAACTGTGTGGTGGTGTCATAAATAATGCATGGGCTCTGTTCCAAAATCTAGTGAACCGCCTATGTAGGCAGCAATTTAAGGCACCATAGGCTCTCTCTTGATGCAATGGTTGTTAAAATGTAGGTAGTTATGTGAAACAATAAAGTGAAGATACCTTATTTAAACAAATGCAATGGTAGTATTGCACGTATTCTTTATGAAAACAGCAATCCCATAATGCACAGCATTACAATGCTCTTAGTAAAATAACCCATTCAGGATGATGTGTGAAACATCAGTTATAAATAAATTGAATTCATTCAGTACCAAGGAGTTTTGTTGAAAAATATAATCTAAGTAAGTCGTATAAAAAGTTATATAGTTTTATAAAATAAGTGTCACCCAATATTTATGTGTGCTATGTTATTTTATTTCTTAGTATTTGCCCTGAAATTATTGCAACTTTGAATTGTACTTTTAGTGCTTTGGACCTAAGTATTTAGATTTTATTTAGATAATAAAATTGTTTTAGTTATTTATTCAGTTCCTGCAATTGTAAGTGTTGTGGTTCTTTAACACTGTCGAAACAGTCTGACATAACACCATTAGCTTAACCAATGGCCTGAGTTTGGAAAGGGATCTACTTATTTAGTTTTGCAATTTTGTTGCTGGAGCCTCAGAAATTACACATTTCCCCTTCAGGTATGTGGCGACCAATCACATCGCTTGTTAAACCGAATTAAAGAAGCACTGAAACACAAACTTGTGATTGATGCTTGAATCTAGTTAATTACCATATATATAGAGCTCTGCCAAGTAAATAACATTTTATACAGTTCCAGACAAAATGGCAACACTGATAGTTCTGTTTATAGGAGACTGCATTTAATACCAGGTGTGTGTGTTTTAATGTGTTTGAGAATTGCTCAAGAGTGGCAACATCGAGTTCTTTTTTCTGGCTAATGGTGTTAAATGCCTGAGGCATCCGAGCTAAAGAAAATCTCCTTGTCGCAAGAGTTGTTAAGGCACAATTTACACTCTGCTGCAGTTCTGCAGTCTTATTTCCTTTTTAAGTAGTAATATTGTGTTTTCATACTTGTACTTTGGTAATTCATCTGTGCAGCGATCGATTTGTCATGCCACGCATCAATTGACTCATTGTCACCGGAGAAAACATTACAGAAATGTGTTAGGTGTCGTAGTCAGTTCTTGCAGGCAGAAAGTAAGGATGAAGCAAGACTTCACTGCTGGCTTTCTTCTTGAACATTGAGTTATACAGGCTCTAATACTTTAATGAGTTTTCCTTGACCAAGCACGTCTTTTTCTTATGCCAAGCCTCTTGAATAAGTTGCGATCCAGCTGTTTGTGAAAATTGCAGTGGAGAAACAATTGGATGTATTCTTCAGAATGGATAGTGAGGGTCAGAGTTTAGCTGGTTAGAACAGTCCCCTGCCCTTGTTAAAAAATGTCATAACTAACGACCTGTTAAAGCTGCAAAAATAATTGATCTGTTTTGCAAATATTTCGTTATATTATAGTAGATTTTTACCAGTGCCCGGTTTGGTTTGGGAGGACTCTTAAAATCTCTTAACTTGTTTTTGTCTTGTTTTTGTCACAGCTTGTGATAACGGTTTCTAAAGATGGGCTTTGTGGGCCAAGATGGGCCAGTCAGCATTGTCATGATGTCATTTCCTGTGTCTCCAGAATAAAGGCTTAAAACTACTTTTCTTCTAAAGCACCCACCAAAGTTAGCAGGTTTTTTAATCAGCTACTTAAAAAACCTGCTCTGGTCAAGAAAGTGCCATTGAGATAGAAGTGGAACTTTCTCCGGCTGTTATTGGCCAGTCGATGGTATAGACTGAGGAACAAACGAACATCTCCCAGAGAAATGGAGATGTTTCAGCAGGTGTGCATGTGAGATAATAAATGACAAGTTTTAGATGGAAAGCTTGTAACCTGCCAAAGTGAAACCTGTAACCAAAGGGAAATTTCACTTTTCTTTTTCAACTTCAAGGACACGCATCACAAAAGACCCAGAAATAAACAATGTGGTAATGAAAAACGACAGCAAAAAAGACTGACTGCATAGCTTTCCCGTCGGTGGGGTTGCCAGGAATCGGGTGCATAATTGTAATCGAAAACTCGTGAGGTTTCTTTTGATCTTCCGTTGTCGTTGTAGTTTTGAAAAGCATAAATACTTAATTATTGTTGAAGTTTTCATCTTAAATTTAAATCTGAGAACCATATAAAGACGTGAAGGAAGCTAAAATGCATTTCCTTCTTTTGAGCAGATTTAAAGTGTCATAATTAACATGAAGACTTCCTGTGTGTTTTGTGTGGAGCTGTCAATAAGAGATTTCCATCGGTCCAAATACCATGTGCTTCCTTTGAAGATTATCTTTGATATAAGGTATAGATGAGAGTTTTCTTCGTTCTTTCAGGAATGAAGATTGAACGTCTTGAAGAACATATTGAGTTACCCTTGGGAGTTAAGATGTTTTCGCTCCCCATATCCTGATATAGATCCCCTATAGGAGCTAAGAATCCTTCCCTGAAACTCTGAGATGGTTGGATAAAGTAATGTTTTGTAACCTCTTAACAGTCTAATTGTGCGAGTATATATAGATTAGTACCACTTACACCAAATGAAAGGCCTTGATGAAGCGGGTATGACTGTCTTCTCAAGTGTCTCTCGAGTGTCTTTTCTCACTGCAAAACTTTGCCTTTCTGTCTGTGTCGAGCCGCTCTTCTAATCAAGTTTAATTTGATCTCGTTCTCTTCATGAATGATTGATCTTTTCATTTGCCAGATATCTGCATGTAATGAAAAGACCAAAATTAAGTTACTTATCTTTACGATTGGGGATTTAAGGAAAATTGTTTTTTTTCCTGAAATTGATGTTGTTACTGCATTAAATGCAATTAAGTAACATTGTATCGCAATTAATGCAGATTCCTGCAATATATGTTAGTGAGTCCTCTGGTATTACAAGTTCCCCAAAACACAGTCAGCAGTCGTTCTACTTATTTTTGCTCACAGTGTTACTTTCTTTTGATCCTTTCAGGGAGCAGCGACCGATGTCACTCTGCCTGTCCCGTGACGATGAACCCGTGGCCGGCCTGGAAGCGCTGCCGTTCAGACTGATGCAGCAGGACTGCACAGCGGTGAAGACTCTGCTACTGCGGCTGCGCAGGACCCTGCAGGAGGTAATGTTCCACTCTGATGCCCTGATTCATGAAGCTGCTGTGGCCTCATCATGTGGACATTAAAACAGGTGCCCAACCGGATTCATGCCTCATCATTCAGGTCAAAGGGCAGGAAGATGTCAGAGTCTGATTCAGTCAGTATAGACCTCTGTTAGTGGAGATGCCATATTTATTGTCTGAAAGTGTACTTCCTCTGTGAAATGTCAATCTGATGGCTTGGGCGGAGTCGGAGCCGTTGCCACTCCCCTCTCACAGTAGTCTGTGGTGAGCCCACTTTTCTATAGCCAATCAATTCCCAGTGGGAAAAAACAAGCCTTGCCCTCCACTTCTATGTTTTTCTTTGAATTATGTCAGAATACTGAAGAAAAGTTGGTTGGAACTTCCAGTTTAAGTGGACTTTAAATATTTACTATATATAAATACAGCAATGAAAAAGTGTTTTAGGTTGATGCTGTGGTAGTAGTATTGAATTTCATTGAACTTACCCTAAATCATAATCACTTTCAAAAAACCTTCCTGGATTCATCCCACACTGGTGACGGTCGCACAGCTGGATTTATTGATCAGAACGCCCCCGCTTACTCTCCACATCACTCCAGGCAATAGCTGTATGAACGGTGTACCACAATAATAGTCCTTTCCCTCAGTGAAGGTTCGGAGAACCGCTCACAACACAGGAACATGAATATTAAAGTAGTTCTTTGGCTCCTTTACTGACTTCTCTAATTAACATGCAAATTAGCCTCTATCAGCAGTTGTAAACCACTATGTAACAGGAATCACAATGACTTATGTGTTTTTTTTATGCTTAACTGGTCATTTTCTGGGGTGCCCTTTTAAATTTGGCCATTTTATTCCTCATCCCTGACTAATTCTGTCCAATGATGGCTCAGAATGATCATCACTCCCAATTAAACAGTATATTTAATAGAAAACATGGCATGGCTGAAGAGAAGAAGAAAAGACATTCTGTTCAAACTTGGTTTTTTTTAAATAAAAAGCTTTGGGATTATAGACTTCAGGATTTCAGTCACTTCAACAGGGTCTGAACTCTCAGACATAGTTTTTGTTTAAATGTTATCTGGGTTTGAGTAGCTCTTGTACCCTTGAATCTTACAGTATGTGGTGCCTGTTGACATTCAATATCCGGATAGACATTCTTTGTGGAATTCAACTTAAGCTTGTGGTTGTGTTTTTGGACATTCTGTCTGTTTCATTTGCATAACTATAGCCATGCGCATATATAACCATTTGATAATTGCTTCATAATGAGAGCAGTGCTTTTAGTTTTGATGTTGCACAGGGTGAAACTCCTGCAGTAGGGTAGATGTGCATTTGTGAAACTTTTAGCTTTGTTTTGCATTTATACCCTCTTGATTACTTCAATATTTTCACACTTTTTATTACAGCTTCCGTGTCCTTTTCTCATACTTAAAATGCAAACGTGGAAGACACATTAATCAAAAACAGCACACCCAGGTCCTCAGGACATCTTCAGTACTTTATTAAACTGACTCTGAAACTGTTAAACTTCATTTATTTTTGGTGTAAAAAGTTTCCCAGAAATGAAAGTGTAATAGTGTAATTTTATTCCTGTTTGAAAAATAGACCTGCTCAAACAGCTTGATTAGTCTCTTTATTTTCTTTTTAACAATAGTTGCTTGGCATTTCCCAACAGTGGTGTGACTGGATGTCTTGGGCTTCAGGCATAAAACCCTGAGAAATGTCTGATTGTTCTATGTCTCTGACCATATGAGGCAGAAAAGGGTTTGTGGCTACAAGCCATCATATTCTGTAGAAATTTTTTGCTTCATAATACCAAACGTATTAAACAATTGAAATAGCCCATATTTGTGAGTTTCACAGGAAAATGTTTAGCTAAATAAACTAATTTATATATTATTTTTGTCCACCATAAAATACATACTGTAATGTAAGAGACTAAACTATATACAGTATGTTAACTTTATAAAATAGCTATAAATACCATGTACCCAAAGGTTCTGACAGGGTTGAATGTACAGATATATAATAAGAAAGCTTGGTCATCCCAGGCCCCCAGTGCTTCGGCCCCCAATATGACTGCATCGCCCCCACACTGTCAGTACCTCAACTACAGCAGTGATGACTAATGAATCATTGTGTTGTTAAAGAATGTTTTCTGTGAACTTTTAAGCCCTATTGTTATTGGAGTTTGCAAAAAAATTGGTTATGTGATCTGTATAAAAAATGTTATTGTTTAGTTTTTAGCATGTATGAGTGCAGATGGTATTCTGAAGGCTTTGGTAAACATGCTTTTGTAGCCATTGGCTGTGCCTTGGTCAGATAGGGTCAGATAGTTGAAAACAAGATTATAATATTGTAATATTATAATCCTGACTTACAGAGTGACCTCAAAACCAGTCAGTTCAGAGCGAACAAGAAGTATGATATTTATATTCTTTTTATTAGTCATTTCTTTTCATACGCTCATTATATATTAAGATTTGTATGATCTTTGCCTTTCAGAGCACAGAGATCAGTCCCGCGAGCAGCCTTCACTCTTTACCCATAAGCCCCTGCAGTGAGAAATCACTCCTCTTAAAGGTAAATGTACAATTTAAAAAATTTTTTTTGTTTGTTCCTGTAACTGTTTCATGTATTCATGTATAGGTATTTGTGTAAAGTCAATGTTTCTTACATATTGTATTATTATATAACCAGTTCTGTACTGAATTATGTTACAGGGATCGTTTGATTGTGTGTTTTGAAGTAAGGATTATGTATATTTTTGGTCAAAAAGCAACAATGTAGATTGGATGCTGTTACTGTTGTTACTATAATCCTTTTAATTCACCAATAATCCACCCAAAAAACAACAACAACAGAGAAAGGTTTTGTCCACAGGTTTAGATAGTTTGGACACTTTGGCTGAAGGAAAGGTTTACCCAAAGCTTCCATGTTGTTCCAAACCATATGACTTTTTTCCTTTGTGGAACCTCAAAAGTTATGAATGTTATGTCACCATTTACTGTCATTGTATTAAAAAAGCTGCATATGGTTTTTTTTTAGAATTTATCCTCTTGTTCCACATAAGAAAAAAGTCATATGTGAGTTTAAAATGACTTGAGAGTAAGACTTGAAGCAGCTTCATAATTTGCTTGAAAATGGATAGTTTGAATTAAAAGTTATTGCCGGTGAGGTGTCATTGCTGGGTCATACTTTATAAAAAAACACAGATTTACTTTATCTTCCTTGAAGATTTCAAAGCCCATATATCAAACATAATGACGACTCTAAAAGACTGTTTTGAGACAGAATTCTCTCTATTGATGTGGTTAATTTTCTTGCTCCATTGTGCCTCTCCTAAACACACCCTGTTCTTTTCATACCGTCTTCTTTCTGTGATAAAATTTGAGTTACTTTTTTTTCTACCATCAATAAAACTCTCCCACTAACTTGATGAGATTTTATAGAAGTGCCGGTATCGTTCCTAGGAAAGGTTTAGGATTTTGTACCAGGAGTTCTTTGCTGGTAGAAGAGGATTTTGAGTTTTATCAGGACTGTTTTTGAGGGAAGTGAAAACGAGGTCTGCGTCTTTCTCTGTCCTCCTTACTGACCTACATGGAGCGCTAACAGAAACGACAGTTGCGGCAGCCAATCACGTGGCGTTCCGGCTCATCCGTAGCCTAGCGCCGCACAACGGGAGAGAGGGACTCTCAGAATAGGAGCCGATATGTTTTGACATTGTGTTCAGCTGACAGCGGAGGGGTGGGACTTGTCCTGATTCATTCCAGGGGATAAAAAAAGGAAAAAATTCCCGATTTTAAAAATAAGGCCCCAGAATCCACCTGAGATGAAACCGTGTTGCTACTCGTCCTACTTTTAGCAGAAAACTTCTCTCACCAAACATTTGTTATCCCCACCTTAAAATTAGATCCTGTGGAAAAATGTTCCCCTGCGGCGATAGAGTGGGGTTGTTTGGAGGGGTGGAGAAGGCGGTTGTGGCGCACCCTGGAATGTGATTGGTTAGTGAGCATCGGACTCATTTGTGCTGGTGTCACTGTGTATTAATAACATCTTCAGTCCAGGGTGTCCTGTTTAATTGTGTAACATAAAAAAAATTCTTTACAGGAAGATCATATAGACATATATCACATATATCATATATTATCTCCTGTGATGCTCTCTCATAGTACATTACTGAAATACACATTTGTGCTGTTTTGGTAATGAAAGAGGCTGGGCAAAATAATTGGGCTGAAAATTTACATTTGAATTGATGTTTTTGAGCCTGTTAATGACATTGGACATATAGCTATGTATTTGTATTAAAATGAAAAATTCCAAAGTTTTAAATTCCCAAATTACTAATGTAAGTAAATTACAGTTGAAAATAGTACTTAAAATAATGAAAGCACTGAATGTAAATAAAAGAACACTGTTCTCGACAAAACATTATTTTTTTGACATTGATTGCCGTAATGTCGTTTATGATGATGAGTCCTCTGTGATAGCTGGACCTTCTCCTTTATTAAGTTCTTTGTCCTTTTCTTGCCTCAAGCATTTAATCTAGGACAGACAGATGGAGATGCCCCTCATATGTGGCTCTGCAGCACGAGGTAAAGACACAGCTCTCTGTCCTGCGTGACGTCTATCTGTGTGTACACGAGTGTGACTGAACTCCTCTCCAGAGGTCCTTCATTGCGCTGTGCAGATAAAGTGGCTCATGTTAAACCTCTATAATTAAGAAATAATTTCAATATTCCCCACAGGCGGGGATTTGCAGGAGGTCACATCTTGCCTGTCTGCTGCACGTGTTTTTAAGGATGTGACCTTTGCGACGGAGTAAATTATTTGCGTTTCCATGTAAACATGAAAGTAAATGCAATCCGGACCCACAAAAATCAGTGGTAGTGTTTACATTGCCATCTTCAGGCAGAAATTAGCTTCCTTTAAAGAGAAACATCAAAGATTGACAACAGCTCCCTAGAGATGTTTATGTGATGTCAATAAAAGGAGCGTATTCAAACGGCAAGGTCTCATAGTATGTGACATTGAAGCTCGTAAGCCTCACTGATCTCTCACAAAGGGCTCTAACTTGTGTTGAGTCCATCTTCGTCGCCTCGTTTTTGGGGGGTGGCAGATCTTTGGGGTTGTTGATCGAGGCCATTTTCCACTCTCGGGCCATACGGTCCTCCTTTCCCGCCCTTGAAGCTGCAATGGTTGCCGCCCTCCCTCAGCCTCACATAATGGATGCTGACAGCACAAGGTCGTGGGAAAGTGTCTGCTAGATCAGGTGAAGTGTATGGAGGAGATTGAAACCACGGCACAAAAAGCACACCTCCACCTCTCAGCCGCTACGCTTCTACACCCACACAAAAGGCTGCAGATTCTAACTGGGGGCGATGGCTTGAATAACTCAGATAGACTTTTAAAAAAAAAAGAAAATTTTGTGTGTGCTTTGTTTAGGATCCTGGGAGAGAAGAAAACCAGTTCCTGTTACAGCAGCTGAAGGAGAGAGACGAACTCATTCTCCGACTGCAGGCAGAGTTGGTGAGAATTCAAACATTTTACAAACCGAGTGTGCTGGTTTTAGTGTGATAACAAACAGCCTCCAAAATTTCATATAATCACAAAAACAAGTTCAGTGTCTCCATTGTCATTTGGTTGATGTACTTGATGAATTATAAATTATGTACCTGTACAAGGACAGTTCTCATCAAAGGAATAGTTCACCTAGAAGTTACTATCACAAATCTGTTTTAATGAGTCACCCTCATGTTGTTCCAAGTTAGCATGACATTATCATTTTTGAAACAATTTATTTTTAATAATTATCTTTTTATTGCCATTTAGAGTTTATAGTGAGCTTTTCAGCTCCAAAAAGGGCATAAAAGCACCATAAAAGCAGTACTGTATATCTTTGTTTTATGTCTTATAGTCCAAATCTTACAATACCTTTGTGTGATGAACAGACTAAATTCAGGTTATTTGAATGGCATAAATTACAGTCTAACCAGCAAAAACTTTTGTATGGCCACAAAAATACTATATAACTGAATGTCACACAAGTCACTGTTACTGTATTTTTATAGTGCAACTATTGTTTTATGAAGAGAAATTGAATCTATTTACGTTCCATTATAAAAATACCAGCATACAGGCTTGGAACACAATGATAGTGAGTAAATAATGACAGAATTTTCGTTCTTGGCTAAACCATCCTGTTGGTTTTATGCGCTTTTCCTCTTTCAAAGCTCGCATTAGGAAGTTATGGACATGCCGTCCAGCCATTTCCTCAGAACTGAGATTATATTTAATAGACTCACTTACGGTGCAATAAACAGCTCGTCACATTCTTTACATCACTGTGAGATGCATAACGTTTCCAACCCCTGCAGACAGACGAGAGACGAGTGAAGGAGAAATATGACAGGTCCATCTCAGATTTATAGACTGGTGGTCCAGGGAAAAGAATGGGATGGTGTGATAAGCGCAGAGGAGGGGTAAGACAAATAAAAACAGTAGAGGGCACTAAAGAGGTTGTAAAAGCAAAAGGACAAACAAAGCACAAAGCTTATAATGTTTCCAACAATCCCTGACTGTTATTTATGATTTGTATGTCTTATCTAGCACTGCTATTATCTGATTGGACGAGAGGAGTATAGTGCTCAACACCTAGCAAGGGGGCTTTAAAAAAACAGGAAGTGGCAGATTCTCTGTGCATTAATAACTATCTGCACTCCCATTGGTTGGTGTCAGCTTTGTCAGCCGCTCTCATTCGTAACATCACAACTCTTTAAAAACAAATGAATTGAGGTTGATTCGACATCAGAAATCCCCTTTATCATTACACCCACAGCATTAAATTAAGTTTAAATGATACCCAGACTTACAGATTGCGTTGTAGATTTTCTAGTGAAAAGATTTGACTCTGACTCACTATGTGGAAGTCTGCATTGATGATGTCACTATTCATCTTCTTTCCGTGGACTAAATTCAGAAAATGTGTTCAGCACTCACTGAAGGTCACACTTCTTTTTCTCTCAGAAAATAGCTTGTTGGTAAATACCAAAGTTCTCACTGCTGCTAAAAATCCAGTGTTTTTTACTCTCTCTGTGATGTGAGTTTTAGCCAGAGGACTTGAGTGGTTCTTTTTTTCTCAGGTTAAGTCGGGATACTCCAAATTCAATTAACACATTATTAAACGTATGTTGAAACATGTGTCTGACGACATTAGAATCGGCATAGAATATTTGCTCATTTACATCATCGCTATAGAGACTCCGCTGCCCAGAGACCTCTGCTCTATTTTTAGGAGGAAAGTAACTGCGGTCACAATAGCTTAATAAATCAAGGCAAAAAGTCATAAAATAATACTCACCGGTGAAACTGGCAGCCTGGCCAGACTCGTCTTTGTCAATTTTTACTGTCTTTATTGAATGTCATTAATGAAGTATGGATGCCCTAAATTTTGCTGCACCATATTTTTTTTATTAGTCTGCCGTTCCGTCGCATTCGAGGGGGATTAAGCCTGTTTGATATTCAAAGTCAGAACTCAACATTTCTGATGATATGGCTGATATGCATGCAACCTAAAATATTTTGATTTAGTGATTCGGCTGTGATATAACAGTGTTGCATCATGGCTCTAACCTGCTGAAATAAACTTAAATCAGCCTAAACCAGTACTGGCTGGTTTCGGATGGTCTTCAAGCTTGGCCAAGCTAGTATTCAGTTGATTTAACTGGTCGGCATGCTTTCCAAGTCATTAAACCTCTCTAAAACCATCCAAACCAGTCACAGACAAAGAAGGGAGCTAATGGTCAGCTAAGACCAACAAACCAGATTAGGCAGGTTTAGGCTTTGATAGGATTAAGTTTCAATCTTAGGGAACACTTATATGAATACTATATCTTTCTTTATTTTTACAGGAAACTGCCCGTGCTGCCCAGAAATCTCTTTGCCGAAAAGCTGACAAAACAACTCAAACAGATGTTTTGGTCTCAGAGGTGAGTGCCCATTAAAGCACAATACACAACTCCTGATGACACGGCTAATGTACTGATTTCACTGAGCTGGAGCTAGTTTTATACAGAATACAGATCGCACATCTGTAATATTACACTGACTTTTAATAAAGGGCACCAAAAGTTGATTCTCAGTTTCTGGAGAAAGTGTTACCGTAAGGACTTTGGTCTCACTTTTTTTATCAGGTTGTCTTCAACACTTTTGTTTTTAAATAACAAGATCTCACAATTTTTGTTTTATTTTTAATACCGAACAAAAGGTAGATGCTTTCAGTTTCCATAGGCACCTCTTAAAAGCACAGAGAGCAAAAAGATGTAGCTAGCAATGAGTCTGCAAACTCTGCTCATTTACACGCATCAAACTTTAAATGACTCATTAACAGAGATTAATGCAAAAGCATCAGATTTTACTAAACCTAGCATTTAAACAGTCCTCACACAGTTAATCTTTTTCTTTTGGACATTTGCTTATAAGAACACAAAAATAACATTTGATGGCTTGATCTAAAGCTATTGCCGTTTGCATTGAGAGAGACATCAGTGTTTTTGCAAATCTCTTTGTCATCTTTCAGCATTTGTGCTGTTTGTGATGAGCTTATCATCGCTTTAATAAATTGAATTTGTTCGCTCGCTGATGGTTAAAAAGCAGGATGGAGATTTTCTTTTCAGATTTCTGTTTTCTAAGCTGAGGGGCTCTGACAGCGGCTCCCTCAGTATTTTTTTTAGCCCCTTTACACCCAAATAGCTTTCAGCTGGACTGCTGTGGCGACACGGTCCATTTTCCCTACTTGCATTTAACATCTCTTCAGCCTTTGTGCTTTGTGTTACAGCTAATATTTGAATTCAGATGGCTTTTTTTAAACTGCTTGACAATCCATTTTGTGACTATCGTGGTACTAATGCGTTGCCGCTCCATCACGTCAGACCTCAGCGTTGAATGTTGTTGATGAAAAGTGCTCTAAAAAGCTAAAATATTACCAAGAGTGTTCATTATGCAGTCGTTGCGTTAGATAAGCGACTTTTTCACAGCAGGCCGACTTTTTTCTGCTTTGATGCCAAAAAGAACCAGCGTGGAAATGATGGCGCGGGAGGACGTGGGCGGACCTTCTTCCTGTCTGCCTCAGATGAGCCGACAGTGGACGAGCACACGTACGTGAGACCCTCAGGCTTTCTGAAAGCCACACGTCCATCCTTCTTTCTCCCCATGCAAAGCAAAAGATGAGTTCTGCATTTCCACCCTGCCCTATGTAGACTACATCCGCTATATGGGTTACTGCATTGAGGACACGCAAATATCCGAAAGTGTGTCTACAAGTGGGTCAGCTATTTCTAAGGCAGCTTCAACTGGAGGAGGTCATCAGTTTCCTTTTTTTAACTCTTGTTCTTTCTCTCTTTCGTCTTTTTTTCTGGAGCATCCAGCTTCTTTCTCCAGCTGAGCTAATTAGCTGAAAGCGAGAGAAATAGAGGCTTTCGGTGCCCTCTGTTGAGTCACAGTGCAACAGGGGACCCAACTGGCCTCTTTTGGAAGCGCCGGACACTGATGCTCGGAGGGACTCAGTCATGTCTCTCCTGCAAAAACTTCCTAAGGTCCCCTCTGTCTCTGCTTTCCTGATGCAGGGCGGGAAGGAGCAGTTTCACGCAGAGGGGATGCTGTCAGGACAGAGAAACACAGTGAGATGGACAGGGGCCAACCTGCTCATCTGTCCAAGAGCCGGAGAAATGATGCACAGTACAGCAGAATGATGTATAATGCTCTGGTGAAGAGCACTGCTGTTAGATAACTCATATTTGCTGAGCAGTATTTTCATATTGTGCACTGTAAATATACGGTAAAAACTGGGGACTGTCACTGATGGAAATGTACTTTAATTAAAAGTGCGTAGTGTTAACCATGCATACAAAACACCAAAGCACGACACATTTTTATATTATATTATATTATATTATATTATATTATATTATATTATATTATATTATATTATATTATATTATATTATATTATATTATATTATATATGCTTTAGTATTATCACATAAATGTCTATTTATGTTCATACAAATTACTGTATGCAGTAATTTAAAGTTGAGTTATTAACAGGTTTTCACTGTATTATTTTTAGTGGCAATTTTATATGATATATAAGTTTTTATATGATATTAAAATTACAAATATTTTTATTGTAGGTTTGAAATTAGAACTTCGAGACCTTAATTTTCTTTGTGGCTGTGATGGTTACCTCAGGACCTGCTGAAAGGTCATTTCTTCTCCCTTCTGTAAGACGTCTCTCTCTGCTGTTATGTCTGTTTACACAGCTTTATTATGCCGGTCTAAGCCTGTTAATATTAAGCTCTGCCCTCCATACTGCCGTTCAGCTATTTAAATGAAAAAGCACTTAAGAGCTCATTTGCTCTGGCATCCTTCCCTTCCATAGCTGAGATATGAAGTTTTATGGATTAGCTTCTGTTTTTTGTGTTATTTCCCTTACAGTCATAAATCTTTTTTATAGAAGTGACAGTCCCTATTAAAAGGCATGAATATTTAGCCAAATGTAACACCCTTCCAGCCAGAATAAGTCATTATTTTGATGCTTGCTCAAAACTGTTGGATCTATACCAGTGAGAGAGATTGATCAGTGGTCAGCTTTATATAGCTGGAGGACACCTGTTTATGGAGCTTACTGGACATCTCCCACTTTGCTCTGCTTTTCAGCTTTCCAATCCTGGTGAGAGGCGTTTCAAGCCTGTTTTGTGAGGATCAGCCATTGATTTTTTTTTCCAGTTGTTTTTTAGCTTATTTATTTAGTTTCGTTTGCACATGAGGGGGCCACCCTGTTTCACAGAGGCGTGCTGGGGCCCATCTGATCGCTCTGTCTAGAGGACCTGTTACACTAAACTCTTAACTTCTTTGCTCAATCCCGCGTGCTTTTCTCTGCGTGGGTCAGAGTGAGAGCACAGAGTCTCATAGAATCACACGTCTGCTGGGTGGTGATCATGTTCTTGTATTTTGATGAAGTTAGATATTGTGTTTGTTACTGGGTTTTCAATGCGTTTTTGAATCTGTATATCCTGTGACCTTTTTGGGGGAAACATTCATTTATGTAAACATTTCTAGCTTCCTGTTTCAATCTGATTTAATCTGAACAGTTTTATTTTGTAAAAACGTTTCCCTAACCTTTCCATTAAGTAGCATAATATTAAAAATATAATTTTGAATGTTCTAGGAATGTTCAATGTGTCCAGTAGACATTGTATTAATGTTTTTGCTTGGCTGTAACAGCATTATTCAAAAATTTTTTTACATTCTAACATTTTACAAATGTTCCACTTACATCTAAATAATGATGTTTTTAATATATTTACGATATGTAATGTAAAAAAAGTTCACCTAACGTTATTGCAAGAACATTTATAATTTTGAGAGAACTTTTATAGAACGTTAGCCAACATTCTGAAAATGTTCCCTGTTAGCTGGGATGCTCTTCATGGTTTATGTGTCATTCCCCCTCAGTTCTGAGAAGGTCATTTAAATCCATGCAGACTTGGAGGATTTTTCTTCCACTTCCAGCTTGCAGCTCTTCACCATGAATCTACCGGAAGTACAGCCACTGAACAGGAGCAGAGTGGTTGTGACTGAGACCCCATACAGCTTGATGTAATGCCAGCTGTGAGACCTCTGCAGTCTGGGCTTGCCTTTGCTGCCTCTCAAGCTCTGTATGTCAACTCCTGGGCAGAAATGGCTCCAGGCCATCAGGCTTCTGAATAGAGAAGTCATCCTTCATTATATTTTTACCTTGACACATCAACTTTTACTTGCTTATCTTTCACTGATTTTGGCAGCGTTCTAAAACATCTTCAGTGGATTTAGTGACCTACAGGGGAAGTAGATAAACAGATAAACTCTAGCCAATGCATTAATGAGACGCAGTAAATAGGTGAGGTGAATGATGTGTATACAACCTCTGAGAAAAGTGCAAGGCCCTGCCTCGCTGGCCAAGCCGTCTCTCGTTCCTGTTTATGTGTTGTGTGGTTGTCTTCAAAATGTGCTTCAAAGATGTTTGCTTTGCTTTCAGGGCTGTTCTCGAGCCAGTGCTTCTGCAGGTTCCTCTTGCAGGAGGACATGTGAGTTTCTCAGTGTGTTTCCACCAGAGCATGGCATGATGTTCTACCACCCAGGGTTTTGTACTTGTTCCACACTCTCTCCTTTGGACCTTTGACTCTTGGCCCACAAACCTCTACCTGACACAAACCTGTTCCTTTGCCTGCCACTCTTTACTGTAATTTCTTTCGTTTATTCCATTATTACACGACTCTCTGGAATACTTGATTCCTATTGGTCAGTCAAAGCATATTCAGAGATTTCAGAGATTGTTTTTCTGTATGGTCCTAGTATCGTACAGTTTTCTCTTTTTATACCAAAAACAAACCAAACTATGTTATAGACACTGTTGTAGACAAATTACTTTTACTGAAAATTATTAATGATGAATAAATCAATATTGTAATATTGGAAGCTTTAAGCTAAAAATTTCAGTTCAAGTTAATGTTAAATTAGCATATATTTATTTATTGATTTCATAAGCAGTAATGTAATAAGTATAGAAAATATCACAGAATAAACCCCTTCTGGGTGACACAAGACCACCCTGTGAGGTTTATTTTGTGATAATGTCAGCTGATGGTACAATATTCGTTACTTTTTGCTTGTCTTTTCTTATCTTTCAGTCTGTTTATCTCGGTTTCTTTCTCCTTCAGATATTCAGGGCAGCTTATCACTGTGCACTGTTGGATACTCCACACTTGGAAGTACACCAGTCATCCTGTTTTGATAGCCACACTCACAAATGCCACTTAAAGATTGCTTTAAAATACCATCTGCACGCCAGACACTTGCTTTGCATATTATCTCTGTTGTGTTTTTACTTGGAGTTCTCTAACTGTCCATCATTTATTACCCATGTCCTGTCCCATCCGTTGCCAACACTTCCAATTCAGCCTGCATCCAATGTGTGGTATTGTGTCTTTCTGCTCTAAATCCAAAACTTATTCCGGAAACTTGAAAGGAAGTTTGGGGAAGCACACAGAGCTGCGTGTGCGTACGTTGCCTGCGTGTGTAGCGTTGTAATCCACGCAGACGGCAAAAGAGTGGTAACCCAGTATTCCGGGCGCCCGGGGCAACCGGAATGGCAAGATGAAAGCTCTGTGTTTACTCAGGTGGGGATGCATTCTGCGCTGAAGCAGAGAGACTCTGATGCTTTGATCCTATTTGTGTGTTTATATTGATGTGTACAATTGTGTCTGTCGTAATGCTTTACAAAGTGAAAAAAACACAGCACAGAAAGAGAGTATCTGTTCTGTGTTATTTGGCAATATTGACCTATTTGTTAGCTAGCATAGGAGCACCTGGGACAATACCGACAGCGTTCCAGTTCCAGGTTGCATGAGATCCGCGGTGTCATGGATAGATCTGCGATCCGTTCTTTTTAATTAGCAGAACTTTGTCTCTTAGCAGTGAGAACTCTTCTTTGTTTGTTTGTTTTTTACAGCATGTTGGACTCCAGGAGTCCCTGTTAGCTTTCATTCGTTTCTTAAGTGTATCGTGTTTAGTCTGACGCGTGCAGTTTCCTCTATAGTATTGTCCTCTCTGTGATAAACCCTCCAGGGAGTTTATGAGCCTGTGATGGCGAGTGAGCATTTAAAGTGTGACTCGGTCTTTAATTAGGTGCTGCTCTGTTCTGTTTCATGCAGGATAAGATTGAGATGAGCTGGACAGAAGCCAGGATGTGATCATGTGGTCAGAGCCCCCTCTTCTCTCCCTGTCTACTGGTTCTTCTTCCTAGTAATTAAGATATCATGTAGAGCTGCTATAATAAGGTCAAAAATCATTACAATAAATTGCTGATTTTCCTATTGTAAATTGCAAAATACAGTAAAATAAGATTTTGTAGATAATTTGTGCAGCAAAACTGCTTTCTGTTGTCTTTATGTAGCCTGCGTATCTAAGACAGCTGAAATCAGTGATATCCTAAATTAGTTATTTTAAATTATAAACATCTTTATGTTAATTGTCATAGAAATATAAAAAAAGAGATTTTTTTTTCCAAATTTCAAAGATGCTTTTCAGTTTCAAATTTCAGTTTTTAAATTTCAAAATTCAAACTTTGAATAAAACTAACAATGCAACAAATATTAGAACAATCACTTAATTCAGCTATAATCATAATCTCTGTTGTTAATTGAATTGTGCTCAGATATCACCTTTTAGAAGGTCGTGCAGTCTCAGAGTAGCTTTGTTTGTATTTTGTTATTATCATGTTGGCTTTTCTCACGCTACAAAAGTGTTGGGTGAGGAGATAGTTGAAGAGCGAAGGCGGTAAAATTCCGGAAAGTAAGCCAGATATGAGGCTAGATTAAGTTTAACACAAGGGGGATGAAGATTCAAAGTGCTTTTGTGGTTAAAAGAGAGATGACACATGAGGCCGGCCGTTATAATGGCCCTCCATCTGGACTTCTGTTAAAGAAGCATCAGGTGTGAGTGTGTGGGTGCTGCAGTTACATGTACCAGCAGGAAGTAGTTAAAGCTCAAGAACACTGTAGGTGTGTCCAGAGCATTAGAAATATTGCTTTGTCAGGCAGTAAATGGAGATAGCAAGGCATAAAGGGTATAAGTCTTATAGTATTGGTTGAGATGAAGGTCAGAAGATCCCACTAACCTAAGTGTCAGTATTAGAAACACCTAGAGGTTATGAAGCATGATAGAAGCATTTTAAAATGCTTGTGTTTTTTTGCTTTAACTAGTCTAATGTGGATTATACACTGACTTTTGTCACATTATGATTCTTATGATTTGTTAACTAGTGTTTTTAAGGTTTGTTTAGAAGATAATAGGCTGTGTTTAAGAAACTTGCTAAATAGTAATTTGTGAGGTGTTTTTTTATAAAGGGTTCATAAGGGGTTTTATTAAAATGGTCAGGTCTCTGAAATATTCATTTACTTCTGGGTGAAAGAAAAGTCTGGAAAGCAAACACTCAGTTTCCACTAATTTCTTCTGTTATCTGCAAAACAGAACGCTACACCATAATTTCAATGACCTCCACTGAGAATAAACTAGAACATGCACCAGACTTATTTAGTCTTATTATGACGATAGTCAAACGTCTGGCTTGCGAGACTACATCTGAATTACTGAGCAAAATTGCAGCACTGAATAATTTCATTAGTGATGAAAATTACCAGGCATAAAAACAAGGTGATAAAAGGTGGGAAAGACAGAGTGATGGTTCAGCTGGTTCCGTTGTTTAAATATGCAATATGATTACCCACAATCCTTTGCATGTCATTTGATGGTTGTACCTTCTTCTTCAGAGGCCAGTTTTAGGTGGTATACATTTGAAGAATCATTCATAGATCTTTTTCATTTTTAAATACTTTCATGTAAATGTCATTAGCTTTCAGTCCACTGAGGAAAGGAGGCCACCTTTCCTGTCCCTTCTTTTTTTTTAAAGCATAAAGATCTTATTTTTGCTCCACTAGCCTGTATAAACATGACCATGATAACTTTGTCAAGGTAAAACTATGATCTTAAGCCCTGACAGAAGGTCAGAGTCCCTGTGGACAGGGCTGACTGGAGACTGCCTGCAGGGTGTTCTCCACCATCAACAGAAGGTGAGAATTGGTCCAGCATCAGCCCCCCTTCAGGGCCACTATAATAGAACCGGCAAGCAATACCTCACTGTGGACAGATGGCCATGAGAGGCACGAACGTTGCGCTACAAAGAAGTTCATAAATAATTATAGAAACAGTGACATTCAGCGATAATGGGGATCAGAAACGCACATTTATTTTTATCGAAGTCGATCTCCAGCCATGCTTGTGATTTGTGTAATGTCAGGAAAAAAGTCACATTCCACAGCAACTGAACAGAAACTGGCCAGGAAACAAATTTGATTTTTGCACAACTCCCCTTTAGAATATTTATGAGATCTCAGTTGTGTGCACAGCCCATAGCAATGGTAAATATGACACAACCGTTTCACAGCCCCTCAGTCGTGTGCTGATTTGGCATCTGTAGGATCATTTATAAGCCCAGTCAAACTGCACATAAGTTGAGTTCTGTTTTCTGATTGGTCAAGGATAGACACCCAGTCTCGCCCTGTGATGCTGCGGGACAGGCCTCATTAGACCCACACATTCCTGACATCAATGAATATATGAATTTGCTTTATTAGCAGGGTTTAGGCCTTCATCTGAAGTTTTATGATTTTAGGACGAATAACAATTTATGGACCAGCCTCACATCTTCAGTCTTTTATTAAAGCTTTGGGCAGATTAGCATTTTCCCGGTTGTTTTGAGTTTCCTTGTTGTGAGTAATATTTCCCTAAGCTTTTCCTTTTCCATTCAAACCAAAATGTGACAGTCACCCACCCACGTCCTCCTCAAGCATCTCCTGCCTTAGTTCCAAACCTCTCCATCTCACCGTCAGACCTGTTCCTTCTCAAACACATTTCAAACACGTTTTCAGACATGACATGCTTTGCTCATTACTGTTTTATTAACCTGTAAAACAATCACACACAATGAGCAAATGTAGGAATTATGAATTTTATTTCTCCCTGTCTCTCTCCCTCTTCACTTCCTCATATATTTAGTATAATTTGCTCCCTGTTGCATGTAATTAGGTCTGTGAAAATTGGTGAATTGCATTTGCCTTTGTTTAGTTCAGATTAGTTCAGTCAGGTCCCCCTTTTAAACACTTGGCCATTCTGTATTATCAAAATTTAATTCGAATACCTTTTCAGATATCTTATCGTGAATTAGTGCATGGTTGTTGAAAATTGCTTAAACCTGTTTGTGCTGACCTGTTGTACCTGACATTTTGTTCGTTCTTTAAATGAAATGCCCCATGAGACTAAATTTATCCAACACAGTTTTTCTGTCTCACCCCCCCCATCGCCCCCCGTTTCCTCATCACAGTCTAGTTTTTATCCTAATAATGTTTTCATCTTCTGTTTATACATAAGTGCTAATGCATCGTCATCTGCAAACTGCCATAAGCCATTGCTTTTGTTAGCATGTAGATCTTTTTGATTTTCTCTCCACTTCACTGATTTTTTTGCTTTCTGTCATTTGTACGCACCATGTTCATCTGTCTCCGTGTTGTTTTGTTCTCCCCCCTCCCCTTTTTTTCCCATGGGTGCAGTAAACAGAAGCAGCCCGCGCAGGCAAGCACAATGCAGGTAGGGTATGTCTCTCTCTCTCTCTCTCTCTGTCTCTCTCTCTTTCTCTCTCTCTCTCTCTCTCTCTCTCTCTCTCTCTAATCAATGGCAGGCTGCTTTTCCTCACTGCTCCTCACCTTGGCTAATTAAGGGAAACCGCAGAGCTTTTAAATTGCATCAACAAATAATCACACGCAAATGTCTTAATTGCTGCAGAGCTGCATATGAAATTACGTTGATTGTTGCGTGTTAATTTTATCAGAACTGTCCTAATCATCTCTGCTGGGGACATGTTGATTGCTTGCTTGATTCAAATCCACATGCAGATTCACGGCTGGCTCCGTTTCCCGCCTTTTTCGGGTGAAACACTTTGTGGGGTATTTGGGAAATTTTCCCATAAGTTTCCTTTGCACTGTGAACAGAACATCACAAAAAACAGACACAAAACATCACAAAAAAAAGCAAATCAAAGGCTGCATTGTTAGGGAGAAGTCCAGAACTGATGGATAGATGGATATGAAAAGCAAAAGATGCAAATATCTTGCGAAGGGACGTCAGACGGTCAATTTAAACTCGCGATATGGGTGAAATTGAGGAAGACTTGTATACATATTTTCATATACATATTTATGGAGCACGTCTCCAAGGCGCTTACTGAAAAAATTCAATAAGGTGCAAATCACACCTATATTTATTTCTGCTATTTTCGCAGCATGCAGTGGGGTAGGTGCAGAAAAAGTCAGACCTAGCTGCTTCGATATTTTTGTTTTTGTGGTTTTTTTTTAATGGTAGTCTAAGAAAATATGAACATTCTCTTACTGTAATCGAGCTAAAGGTGTAATGTGTGATGTGCAGCTCAAATCCTCTGACTATTTTATTTTTTGGGGGGAGGTTTAAAGTGTCACTGGATGGAAGTCATTTGTGTTGTTTTTTAGAACTTATGCGTAGAGGCATAAGCGTCACGTCCATTCATGTGACATTTCAGATTTTAGAGCCAAGTGGATTTTAAAATGTAACTTGCAAAATAATCATTTTTATCTTTGATTATGATTTTATATCATTACTGCTAGTAATAAAAAGTGCCTTATTGTCTGAGAGAAATCTGATATTTGCATATATCTAAATTTGACCATTTAAAAAAAGTTCAGAATGTTAAAGCTGATCTCCAGTGCAGCTGCAACTTGAATTAGTCAAAGAATATACAGTATGTACAGTATATTAAGTTGGAATTCGAACCCATGTCTCCTTTCACACTGAGGAAAAAAATGGACTATGCAGTCTTACACAATAAACTATTAAGTATTTAAGTGTTTCTCCCCCTTTGATTATGGCTTATTCCACCAAGGGCATCAAAAATAAAAGTACAGCCCTCTCAAACAAAAAACAGGAACATGATGGCACTGCATAGAGGTATGCAGGGACAACTGTTCCATAAATTCAGGAAGTTGCCCATGAGTCCAGCTAGCTGGCTGTCTTTTAGGGAGAGATGCCAACATTTGGCTTCTATCGATCCACCTCATGTCCCTCCTCCACCGGTAAAACACCAAAACACAGAAGTTAGTGCTGCTTAAAGTACTTTACGATCTCCAGACTTTTACGATACTCCTTCTGTCAAAGCTCAAGGGCACATGTAATGGAATTACGGTTATGATATCAGAAACCTGGCGTTTGATATTAAATATTGGGTAGGTGGTTTGTGTATTGTGCTTAGAGAAGATAGAAAATGACCAATCATCTCGCAGCGATGCAGTGATGTCAAATGTAGTCTCACAGATTTGCCCCACTAAAGATGACTGACAGAGTTTGTCAACCTAAGCGAAAGCATGACAAATATGAGTGTGGCATTGAAGTAATAGCTGACTTACAGGGAAAAGTGACTTGCAGTCATGCATTTAAATGAATATCTAAAAGAGTTTGGACAGAAGTGAAGTATGAGGGCTTGTTTGTCGAGGCAAATGGTATCAAATACCATTATATGAAATATTATGTGTCAGTCATTTTACATAACTTATTTTAGTGCATGTGGGTATATATTGTGGAATATTAATGTTAGTTATATGCTGCTTTTGAAATGCTATACATGGCCTGTATTGATTAATAGTGTTTATAATGAAATGCACTTTAATTTACTGTATGTGCATGTCTATTAAGGGCCAAATATATACGAATGTACGCGGCCAATTTACATGTTATGATGCAGTTTATATAGAATCTTACCTAATACTGTCCCTTTCTATTTTCTCTTCATTGTTATCACTAACTCATTGACCCAATGATAATTTTCTCCCAAATGAACTTACAAAAGTTTAGGCACACTTCACTGGACTTTATGATGAAGTGCTTGAAATTAATTTTATGTATGAGTTGTTTTTAAACATTTTTGGTCGTAACATGGTTTGGATGAAATTTAAAAAATAAAATAGTAATATTATTAAGTTAGTGTGTCTAAACTTTTGACCTGTATTCACTGTATGTATATATAAAATTATTCGCTTCTAAAAATAATTCAGCAGCACCTGCATGGTCACTTGTGACTCTTCAAATTTTATCGGGCAAACGTTATTGGATGAAATAAAGTCAATGTTAGCATCATTAAATTAAAACTGAGCTAGTGACAGATGGACTTTCATTCTGCTTCACTGAGGACATGGTCCCTTTCCAGGGATGTTACTTTTTATAACCTTTACTTAAAGTGTCGAAGGTCTGTGCTGCTGTAGTTAAACTGGATTTTTTTTAATACAAAGTGGTTCTGGGTTTTTATAGAAAGTGGAAAGTGGAAATGGACATGCTGTTTAAATCATTCAAAGGATGATCTAAGATGTAATTGATTTCATGTGGAGTTTTATGTATTTCATAAATGGAGTCCATAACAATCCAGTAAGATGGACAATGTGAAATGAGCTTCAGGGCATTTTTGTCATATAGGACCTACAGTACATACTATATCTATAAATCCATATATTAGTAATATAAAGCGTGAGGTCCCTGCTATTTTCCACATCAGCACTATATATAACTGGTATATGGATTTATAGATCATGATGTGATAAAATTGATGTTTCTTCTTGTTAAGTGTGTAGTTATTTAAAACTGTGATATAATTTTTACTCCTATTTCTTTTGATCTTTTATGTAATATTTAATCAGAGTGGATTTTCATCCGTAGAAATAATATAGTGTGCGTTGACCTGAGGCCACAGTAGGTATCAGTTTTGTATCATGTATTAAACTACATGATACTGAGTGTTCTGAAAGTATTTAGTCATTTATTAATTTGTCATAAGTACAGTGGCATGAGGTAAAATGCTGTAATGCTTTGAAATATCAATGTTTTTTCTCCCTCGCCCCTAATTCATGCTGTATCACTGTGGCATCTCTCTATTTCTGCTGTAAAATGAGCTTAACTTTACATAACTTATCAAGTATGGAAATTCCTCACTGATGATGCCTGAAATTGCTTGTACAATCACATGTCTGTGCTGCAGGAACAGAAGAGTTCTAGCTCATAGAGTTATTAGTGCCTGTCCTTATGCAATCCTTATGCAAAACTTAAGTGCTGATTATTCATGAATTCAGCGTTTTCTGTGCCGTTTTATCATTATTTTTAAATTGCCAGGATCACTTTGCAGGTCCCACGTGTGCTGCATTTATTTATTGGTGAGGTTACGGTTTAAATCACACAGTCATTTTCTGTTGTTACTCCTTTGTAGTCCTTGACTGTATTAACACTGTCTAAAGAACAAACGAGTCTTTGCACCAGCCTGTTTATCTCCTGTAGTCCTTTAAATCTTACCCAAGTGTATTGCTGCTCGTAGATGTAGTGCGCATCTCTGAGTTAAAACAAACGGCCGTGCGGTTACCTGTCTCCATATGGATCCTATTAAATCCTTATAAAGCCATCTGTAGCGTAACCATGCTGTGATATCTCAAACCTGCTTCCCTCAGCTCTGCTCTAGTTTGGCAGGCGGGTTCAGTAGTCCTCTGTGGTCCTCTTGCAGTTTAGATTGGATGCGAAGAGGGGCGTCCTGTCTGTATTGCAGCTCAACTCTGTCCCATATGCATTTTAAATGGAACTGTGCATTTACATGTTGGGTTTGAAGGATTACGGTGGGCTGCTCTCACTTCCTGCCTCGAACTGCAATCTAGTCCAGCCATATATAGAACGTGACCTGCTGCTCGCTCCATCCTGCTCTTAAAGCTTGCCAGTATCTTACCAGACCAGTCATGTATGAAATACTGCTGATACTGACACAGTTTTTCCTCAGCGCATCAGTGTGTGTTTATTTATTTATTAGTTTTTGAATGACCCTTATTGATTGATTACAGTGCCCAGCAGAGCGCCCCCTGGTGGTGGATTGTGGCAAGTGCTAAATTAATGTAAATTAAATTACATAACATGAATTGTGTTTTGTGCCTTTTTACACTTTTTCTAAAAAAACATGTTGATTTCTCTTCCGACATTTTTAACGTTGAAAAGCAAATATGGTAACAGATCAAAATTTTTGTGTTTTTTCTATTAAATATTTATTTAATGACTTCTATTTATAGCACAGCATCAAGAACGTGTATGTTCAAATCAGAAATGTGGAACAAAGTTGACGTACGGTACTTATGTGACACATGGATGATGGTTTTTTTGAGTATCATAATTGAAAACTAAGGCAATCAGCACATTCATCAAAAGCGAGATTATAGGTTTGTTCATCTCTGAGAACAGGCTGGATTTAGAAATTAATTAGTATTCTATTATTCTCAGACTGCAGAGAGAAGCTCTATGGTGGAGTCTCACACGCATCAGAGAGACCAGAAGCTGGGGCAGTTCAGGGCTGGAAGCAGAGTTGTGTTTCTGAGAGAAAGCTGCTTTAACTGGCCTGTCTAAGGCATTGCTGTGTGCTTTTTCTGTAGGCGCCTGTAGCCCTCAGAATACTTTTGGCTGGAGAAAGAGATTTGCAAAAATATGAAATAAATATGAAATAAATGCAGGGTGCAACAATGAGTTTGGTTCACTGAGCCATTTTTTCAATAATAGTACATTTATGTAGCAAAATTAGTTGAAAATTATACGTACTGTAATGTAACTTTATTTAGCTGTATTTGTAAATTTATGTTAGCCAGCTACATAACGTTACCTTGGTGACAAGTTTAAATCACAGTGTTTTATTTATCACAGATGTACCATATGTTTAATTTCTAAGGCATAAAAACTAGATCAAGATGAATGAAAGATCCATGACAACGCAGTACAATACGCATGTCTCAAGCGGCCTAAATATATCACACCAGCCCCCAGCCAGCGGTCCATCCTTGTTGTTGACTTCTAAAACGTCTCTGTTAGTTTAACATTATTACTGGATATCACAGAATAGTTAAGGGTTCATATTGAATAGGCAATTTTAATAACTCTTCGTTTTAAAAAATTCTTTTCCATGATTTTCTCTTTACTGTAAACAGGAATATTGGATTAAAGAGCAATTTTGCCAAAAGTTGTACTTATTGGAAATTAAATTAGGTTAGAAAAGTTTCATTTGGTCCACATACAGCAAATTCCTGTCCAAAGCCTCATGACATCTGTGTGCATCTGATATGAGAGCTTTTCCTGCAAGCATTATACTGTATCCAGTAAAGCCCAATGTAAAGCAATCGAAAAAGCAATTGAAGTACTTTGGGCTTAAAGCAACTTTATCTAAGAGCCATCACAGCAGTTATTCTAGATGCTTGATAAGAACAGATTAAAGATGTGTGCAGAATCTAGATGAAAGATCAGCTTGGTGAGCAACATTTAACACCCGGGAGATTAGCCTATGTGGAGATATACAACACAACAAATAGATTAAATCTTCACTGTATGTTTAATAACTCAAGCAGGAAAAGGATGTTTCAAAGCTTATTGAATCAAATGTTTATGCATTTCCTTACGGTTTCGTTCTGTAACTGTTAATCCTCTATTTTCTTCTGGTCTTTATTAGATATTTTTTTCCTCTAATTATGTTTTTAAGTAAAAAAAACAAAACAAGGCTACAAAGACTTTGCTTATTAGGTTGACATTACTGTCACATGAAGAAGGCAAATGAACGTGTGTGGTTGCTTCAGTATTTTACTCGGTGTCCTCCAGCGCATCATTAGAAGGATATATCACTGCAGAGCAGTGTTTGTTGAAGTGGGTAGACCTGCTGAGAGGAGCTGATGATGTTATTTATCCCAGAATTCCTCTCCTGCTTCATGCACGAAGCCACAACGTTTTCACCATATAGAACGAACTGCGGGACTCTTAGACAACGAGAAAAATACAGACAATCATCATCGTTCTAAACGTACGTCCTCCTTGAATACAACATTATTTGATCAACTTTATGAATTCCGTTACGGGAAATAAAGGCACCAGGATGCTTCCAGGAAAACCGACATCTGTGTGCAGTCATACTATGGTTAGATGTGGCTCCCCAAGCGTGGTCATCCCCCACTCAATTGATGCAGCATCTTGCTGACTGGTACTTGCATCTGTGTGTGTGTGTGTGTGTGTGTATGCTAGCATGTGTCCAGGCCTGGCCTGGCCTGGCTCTGTGCCCAAGGATGAGACTGCATATCCATCACAGCTCTGCTGTAAAAGGCCAGGGCCAGCTGGGGGATCGAGTTTGCACCTCTGCGGAGCCCTCCCCCCCAACCAGTGGACAGATTCAGGACAACTGTGGTTCATTAGTCATTCCAAAGTAGGGCAGGTGCTATGTGGGCGCCCGGCTCCCTCTATACTATCAGATATACTATCAGAGTCTTGGGGTGAAGTGTGACTCACTTATACACCACACTTGTGCACAAGCCGGGGTCTTTCCTGCTTCATGCTAAATATGACAGGACCTCAGCTGATAAGCATTGGGGTCTTTCTGCTAGGGCTGTAAATGTTTCATCTCTCAGATTATAAGGGCCACAGCCCCTCGCATCTCGTGTAACAATTTACTGCAACATTAATGAAAAGAGCTAAAACATGAATATTAATGAACGATTTCTTTGCACACGCAGAACCGCCCCGAGGTGCGTACTTGAAATATTCCACCGACAAATACGGAAAATTAATATGCAGATCAAGAAAATCTGATAAGAATAAATTGTCTTTGTTTTGTATGTGGAGCGTCTGCAATGAGGCAAGCCACCCATACATTTTAATATTAAGAGGACTGGAGTCAAAGGCAGACTTGGGTACCAGAGTCAGCAGGCAATTATAGTTACTTGATATGGGCAGTTTTAGTTTGACTCGTTACTGAACCGTTACACAACATTCAGTTATGTTAACTTGCCAGGAATCTGCTCCCCTTTGTTGTCGAAAAATTAAGCATTGAACATTGTTTGGAATCAAATTGTGTTTTAAATTAGATAAGAAAATCATAATTTACTCTTGTTTGAGACTTGACTCGGACTTTTATACTTTAACTCCTAAAATTAATTTTAATAGGGGTTAAATTAAAAATGTAAGTTGATTTGTGCCTGTGTTTTGTATTCGGCAGTACTGTGGAACATGTCTCTGATTTTTTTAATAATTAATTTGTAGAATTCCAAGACATAAAAATGCTGGAAATGTTGAATCATATAATATTGTACAAATAGATGTAGATATTGTTGACAGCATCACAAATTTAGGGGTTATAGTATAGCATGAGGATAAAAAAAATATTGGTTAATATAAATTAATTGCTTATTATTTACTATTCGTATTGGGAGGACATTTAAAGAAAAAAACATGGCTAAAAATTGTTCAGTGGACCTAAATGAATAATAAACAATCTAGTCATTTTAAAAGTGCATTAAACATAAACTCTTTTGGATTTAAGTTAAACCTGTCATACTTTCTTTTAGACAAATGACTTGTATAAACAAGTCCAGAATAAATGTTAAATCTTTCAAAGCTCAGAAGACTTGATAAGTTCTCAGTTGTGTTTAAGTATTTATGTTTCTCTTTAAATTGCTTGAATATGTTGCTGTAGAATAGAAATATTTGAAGCAAAATGTTGAAATACTTTGAATTTGAGGCTATAAAATTGATGTAGATTTTAAAGATACAACAATCTGGTTTTGGATACGTTTGATGAGTTTATTTTAATGTCTTCAATAGTATTAACTTTAGATTGTGGACTTGTAACTTCATAAGTATATGAAACTGTTGAGATCTCTAAAACTTTGGTGGATGTGTGAGATTTTTGTTTCTTTTTTTAAGGCTGCTATTCAGGTCACTTAAGAGTGTGCATCACAATTTTCTAGAAAATGTTGATAACTGTAATGTATGGTAATTCGTTTTATTGTTTAAAATTTCATTTTTACATCAGCTTCATGTTAGTTAGAGTTTTATCTCAGCCGTGATGAGTTCTCATCTGCCTGCCCTTTAAAAGCGACAAAATAAAACTAAATGAAGTGTTGAATAATCGTTTAAGTCTTCATGCGGTTTGATTGTCTAATGGCTCTGTAAGAACAACTAAAGCAGAATTACCTCATGTCTTTATTTCCCTGTATTTCTCACTTTTATGTGAAGTGTGTAATTTTTACTTAATGTTAAAATACTTTTATCTCAGCCTAATATGCTGAGACAACTGTAAATGAGCCATTTGTGTAAGCACTGTGGCACTATTAAAAACATGGCTTTGTTTGTCTGATTATCACGACCACCATGACACAGCAACAATGGATGTGGTACACCAACCAATAGTATGAATTTGGGGCGGGGCTATGTTTTAAAAGGCTAGGTCTAGGGGGAAATGGGGGTGGGGCATGGCAACAGGTGTAGAAGGACCATTGTCCAGCTTCTTCCATTTTTCATTTGTCCTCCCTTTTTTTTCCCCTGACCCTCTCAATGTGTCAGGAAGTACTATAGTGGTAATTAATAAAAGCCGTGTGTTGAGCTAGACTGACGTGTCTGTGAGGGGTCTCGAATGTAGAGCCCTCAAGGTGAGTTAGATGAGACAGGCGTCCACAGGGCCAACCCTCTCCTCACTCACCCGACGACATTTGACAGCTCAGCTCAGGAGAGTCATGAAGAACAGAATTCTGTCTTTTCTGTGTTTCACTACAGACTTTCTTTTGTCCTCTCTTCTCCCCTCTTCAATTTTTTTCTCTTCCCCTCTCATCTTTCTCCTCTTATCTCTCCTCTATGTGGGTTATTCAGGGGTCAAAAAACCTTCAGTAAAGTTGTATCATTTGTCTGAAGTTGTCTGAGCTTGTGAAGTACCATAATGATGAACAAGGCCTGTTTCACACACACACACACACACACACACACAGTGCATAAGTGAAGCAGACACAGTGTTTCTGCTGTGTAACTGAATTGGGGATTTATAGAAACTGATTTCTGAGTTACTTGTTATTTATTTAAGTAATGGCCCTAGATTATACACTGATAATCACTAGTTGGATATTGAAATCAAATTTACATTAGGAGGGGGGGCCACTATTACATCCAAATTACACAACCTTTACTAAATAAAAGTCAGACCCCAGAGTTTTAGTATGTCAGTATATGTGTAACGTACATCAAGCCAGTCAGATGTTTTTTTTTACTCCAGTGGTTTTGTCCAGTATTATCTTGTTTCATAAAAGCCTATATAACATAAGACTGTGCTGACAAATAGGGTTATAGTTTTAAATGTTTTTAAGTGGCAAATAATAAGTATAGTAATACAACCCAGAATAACAGAATTATGGTGGAATGATAACAACAAAAAACATTGCATTATGACAATCAGTGTAATTTAATGATATATTACACGTGGATGCTAGCAGGCTTTCATTAGCTTTGTACTTTGTACTTGCACAGTCACAATAAAATCGAACAGAATCTAATCTACTTGCTGCTACACTTTAGCACACAGTGTGAACACTCCAACCTGTTAATACGGGTGCCAAAATACACACACACTGATTTCGCATTTGTTCTGAAATTGAGCCAAGACTACAGAAAAAATTTTGGAAACTTGGAAACTAAATTTCTTTCTGAAAGCAAGTTGTTCCACCCGGTTGGAGCTCACAAGAAAGCAGAACTTCCTTCATTTCAAGATGTCCCCAGGAAGAGTAAACAATATCAGAAAGTCTGAGTTTAGGATGTATTTTAAAGATGCATTTTTGTCCAGTCAGAGGAGGCTGATGGCCTGAAGGTCTTTAGAATAGAGAGGGGAGTGAATGTGTGTTTCTGATGCAGATGTAGGATGTACTGGTGTGAGAAATGAGGTGTTGTGAGGTAGGCAAGGGCCTCCAGCGGCCCATGTACTGGTGATAAGAGATGAGGGCCTCAGGGAAACTTAGCAGGTCTGGTGTTTCACACAAGTGTTTTGGTGGAAAAGCACATACCCACGCTGCAGTAATACAATCATTTATTTAATCCTGTATCCAAACAGAATACTCATACACAAAACATTGGTAAACAGAGACGGCGCAAGCTAATGCAGCCCAGAACATTTATCTGTGTTCCTGAAATATTTAATAATTCAAACCTAAATTGCCTTATTAAAAATAATTATAGTTTCAGCTTTTGCAAACTTGCAGAAACTTCTACTTTAGTCAGGGATGATGCTGGCAAAGTGATTTTGTGAAATTTTCAATTAAAACACATCAAATGAGCATGTGCTTTCTCTCTGCCAGCATAAATAGTTACAAAAGAGGCTAAAGATATACATTTTGAATGTCACCAGGCAGCAAACTAAAACACTGTGAGTGTAATGTTTGAATAATGTTCTTATAACCAATTTATGTTTCAAATTGAACGTTTAAAGTAATATTTTTAACATTTTTGTTACTTAATGGAAATGTTAGATAAACGTTCTTACATCCTTATCTATTACTAGCCAATCAAATTAGAGAATCAAAACTAACTGTGATATAATCTAGTCATGTTATTGTTCTGATGTATTTTGTCCTTAAATTCTGATGTTTGGGTGTTGAATCTTCTAAATGTTTGCTGGGCTCTGGTCCAGATGTTGACATTCACATGGGCTTAGACTGTTGGTCTGGTAGGACTTCCATGTTCTCATTGCAGGTGACTCATTTAGCTTGAGGGTGTATGTCCTTATATACTTTCACACCTGACATAAAGTCTGGACTGGGCTGCACAGAACAGGTCATCACATCGATTTTCCCTCAAGCCCTCAGCCAGGCCTGGCATTAGCAGCCACGAGAGGATGACAGTTTACCTCTCTGCAGAGTGACACCAGAGCAAATGGATGCCAGCGGACGAGACGTGCAAAACAACACCGCCCGAGGGCTCTCAGACCTTTGGATCCCTGAATCATGTTCTACCATCGTGCCACCATTGCAGCCCAGATGGAGTGAAAATTACGCATCGTGCCAGGTTGCTTATGGGATGCTAGGCTCAGAGAACCATACCGAAGTGTGTTATTTTTGTCAGCGGCACTTCAGAGCTACAAACCCCCGCGATTGCTTTGGCTGTTTTCTGCATGGAGAGGTTTGTTGAGTGGATGTCAGCTCACATGCGGTACCAGCTGGAGTGTGAGGGGCTACAAGGTTTCCTTCATTGCTGTGTACATTTCATTATATTGATTCAAAAAATCATCTGATGGTGCGTATTGAGTTGTCTGACGTGCGTTGTTGTGTAAAGCAACTCAGCCTATATAAAACACACATACAAACGCTCATGTGGTTCCTTCATGAAGTTGATGGCCCTTAAACAGGCAGCTGTGGGTTTACAACGACACCCTGCAACAATCGTATCGCCTTCTGAAGACATCTGTCACCTTCTCTGATAGAAACTCAATTTATAAATGCTGCTTTCTTCTCTCCAACCTTATATCAAACTCTCTGTTACTTCTTGATATATATATTTCCCATTATTGTTTATCCAGGTCCTGTGCTGTCTGAGAGAACAAGACGAGAACTATAAAGAATCTTATCTTCTCCAAAGCTGACAGCTGTTGGAGGGGCTGAACGGGGGGGAGCTTTTGAAGTACGCTCGGTTACTCCACACATCGAATTCAGCTTCCATCATTCCATCATCTAGGAACAAACATCATTTCATTCGCACAAAACTCAGCGTTCCCACCTCGCACGCCCACTCTGATGTGCCTCTCAGTTCCTCGTTTTCTCTCAGTGTTGACTATCCTCATGCCTCCATTTTGTTTTTTTATTTTGGAAGGTTTTTGCAGACCTCAAATATCGATCCCCCTTTCTCTATCGATCACTTTTTCAGCATATAAATCTTTTTTGTAGCTGACATTTCTTGCTCTGATTCTCCCTGCAGCAAAACTGTTCTTGTATGACACAGCGAGACACAGGGCGCTAAGCTGGAGTGTCAAAAGTCGATACTAAAATTACACATATATAAATCAATTACCCATACCAGTCTTTGTTTTTTTTAGAATTCAAAGGGGTTCTTTTTGTATGACATTAAACTAACAAACAAAACCACTGTTACACAGAAGATTTAAAGGTTAAAATCCAGGTCAGACATGCACTGCATCAGGAATTGTGCATGTAAACGG
>JAZGTK010000711.1:0-55436 GCA_036877625.1 Ambastaia sidthimunki
ACATATCAAAAGCCTTGTTGTATTACTTTGGTTAGCATATGCTAAATGCTAACAAACAATAAGTACAACAAAAACTAATATAACATATTGTATATATTACACTTCTGGGATATAGAAGTATTGAGTTGACATTCTTACTGTGTGTCAACAATTGTCTTGTTTGCTTATATTTTCTTTTCTCCCCAAAAATTCTCAGGCTGATACTTGAATGAAGCATAACTGAGAACTCCATTAAGTTCCCTGAGCTATGAAAGAGCAACCTCAAAAGAAAGAGGCAATAAAGTTTTGCTCTGGGTTGTCACAATATTTTTAGCATGCGAGATGAATAAATGCAACAATGTTATTCTGCAGGTGTTCACAGTGGTTTACAGGGTGCATCTTCCACTAGGTTTAATACCACATATCAACAAGGGCGCTTATAAAACGTCAAAGGTAAGTTTAGGTCAGACGTTAAAGTGAACAAAGAAAGGTTGTTTATACAGCAAGCAATTAGACAAACTATTTTTACATTTGCATTAAACTGCTGTTGTTAAATGTTAAAAAATGCATTTAGCACACAGTTATTTGAAAGACATAAGGAGAGCAAAGGAAAAGTTTTGGTATCTAAACCTTTTGTATAGCAGACTGAGTTTATGAATGATCATTTGCCTTGTCACAACGCAGTATCTAAACACACCTACAGTTCGTTTTCACTACAACATGACTCCTATATGTCTACAAAGACATCAGGCAGACGGCTCAGTATTGTGTCAGGCTAAATGGAAACAATTCCAGTATCCTGTCACTGAGATCATATCACGAGTAAACCCTTAACCCTACCGTTCTTCCATTCAAAGCTCAACCTTTCCCAGAACTAAAAGCCTTCCAGTCCCACACAAACACAGCATTAAAAAGAGAAGACAAATTTGTGATGTAATCTCATGGATTGGTCAGTATGACACAACTCCTGTTGCTGAAATGGTATTTGGACATTTGTGTGACAGTGTATGAATGTCATTGCATTACATAAACCAAGTGGTATTTATTTTAAAATGCTAAGGTAAAACATTTTACAATAGATAAAAATTCTACAGTTCTGTTTGTCAAACATAGTGAAACATGTTAATAGTTAATGTGCCACTTAGTTTATGCCTATGAGAAAAACTAAATTCGCACATCCACTAACAATTACTGGGGCTTGCTGCTTAAAAGTAATTGCAAAAATGTGTAACAAAAGTGTAGTTATTTCTGAAAAATATCATTAGTTTGCAAATGATACTTGGATTATATATTTTTCTTTTAAAGAGTTTTTTTAAACATTAAACAGAAACGGTTTCCATCAGAGCTAGACTGTAGCCTTCAGGTAAAACAATGTAATGTTTCCCCCTTTAGTTATCAAATCCTAAATTAAAAGAAAATATTTTAGTGGCTCTGCATCAAACCTGGAGATTTTAGTTACTTGTGCTGCAAAAATCGAAGTCAAAACCTGAAGAAAAGTATGGGAGCCCATGGTAACAGAACTATCCAGATGGAGAGGAAGTGGATATGATGATAGTGTGTGTTGACAGAAATGCACAGTGAAGAGAGAGGCTGGCAGTGAATAAGAGATTTCAGTTTGCTGTCAGTCAAAAGCCTATGAAGCAGGGGTGGGCTGACGATTCTGTGTGACTCATAAAGCCCCACCCACGACAGAGCCCGTTTATAAACTAAGCCATAAGATCTTCACCACTGTCAGAGGTCTCAGACTGTGAAGACTGGTACACTTTGTGCAGTAAAGCTAAATTGATGGAGCACAGTGAGCTACACCGAGGTTGTGTATTCACATACTGATAAAATATATAGCTTGAATGTAAGTGCAAGTGGCTTTGGATAAAAGCGTCTGCTAAATACATGTGTATACAAAATATGTGGAGACAAAGTCCAAGTCCAAACAAACAATCTTTATTATATTTAAATTTGATGCAGAAATTACAATTAGATTAAATAATTTCTATTAGATATTTTGAACGTGTGAAATTGAGTGGGATTAAGTAAACATGGACAGAATCATGTGAACTAACATTATTGAAACATATAATAGGAAGAGCTAAACCACCATCTAAAAGAGTCCCCACAAAGCAGCTTTATATTAAACTATTTATATTTTTATTGATAAAATTACACGTTTGTCTGGTCTAAATGTTAGAAGTGAAGAATGGAAGGCCATGACATTTTATGCTGCTTCAATGAATGCATTCAGTTCAGTGCAAAGATTAAAAAGGTATTGTATTTGCACAAGTTCAATTGTAAAAACATTTACAGCTAATATACAATACAAATGAGTTCAGTGCTAATGAGCAAGCCATTACAGTGTTTACATCATGATCTGTGATTCTCTAGCGTCTGGACATATAAACTATGGTGAGGCTGGTTTATTAGGTTAGGGATGTGTTTCAGACTGGTCTAATCTGCATGCAGTTCATACATTTATATTCATGCTATTTAAAGAGACGGAAAGGTAATAATAATTAAATAACTTTGGAGCGTATTGAGAGGGTATTAGTTTAAATACTTAAAGTCAGTGGATTACTGTTAAATGTTCCTACTTTATTCAAGGCTAGTGAGATTTTCCTCTTATGCTGCATCTTAGCAAATCAGTGAACTGTCATTTGTTCTAACTGGAGACTTGATTATCCTTCAGGAAAGTATTCTTTTGCCAAAAGGATCAGTGATTTCAAGCAAACCCTCCCTGACTTCAGTCAAATTACCTTCATATTATACATATACACATATTAAGTTAGTTATTACCTAATTAGGCCAATTAATTTACCAGGCCGTAGTCCATTAGCTTATTTCTAGTCATGTTAGCATTGACTAGAGTTCTATTGAATGCTTAGAGTTCTAAGTTGTAATGGTTGTATATACTGGTTGCTCTGTGCTTGGAAGCTCAATGGCAGATGGTAAAGGCAAATTTATGTCAAAAGATCAGTTTGAGATTTTTCTGTACTACACCTACAGTAGCTCAATACCGAACACTTCCACAATGCAAACCACAAAACATAATGAATTATGCAGTCCAACTATTGGTATTCACAGCACAACAAATCTGCACACATGCTACTGAATTATGCATATGTGATTCCACCTGTAGCAAGTCTTGTGTTTCTTATATTGGGTTCTGTGGCTCAGATACACATGAACTGTCACGTATGTACACAACCCACAGCCAACAGCACCCAGCAGGTCACGGGTTACATATAACAATTTTGTAGTTATAGGACACAACTAGCACTATATTTCTGTGAAATATACTGAATATCGAAACACAGCTGCTTAAGATTAGCATTGACAGACAGCAACATTCTGTGAACCCTAAATATCCGGCAGTGTTACTTTTCGAGGATTTTGCTACATGTACAAAACTCAAGCAAACTAAAAATAAGATTCACAAATTATGACAATTTCTGCACTATTCACATGACGACATTTAAAAGGGTATTACAGACTGAAATATCAGCTTGTTGACTCCTGCACCGCTGTGTCTTATACACCAGTGAAGTGAGTTATTTCCTAAAGTATCTTCCTGGGCTGAGGAACAAAACCAGATGCAGTAATTCATCATCTGAGGGCTTTCCTGAGCACTCCAGTAATGAGCATGAAGAAATACACCTGCATCTTGCTGATTCTACCAATCTACCAGAAAAAAAAGCTTTCTGCTTGCCTAATTCTGCTAAAAAGAACTTCTTAAGATCTAAAGAGATTTAAATATACAGTAAAGTAGCTAAAACTAGGCCAATGCAGAATTTGTTAACTTCTAATCTGTGCCAATTTTTGGTGTAAAATATGGAGAATTGTTGTACACATTAAACTGTAAGTAAGGCTGAGATTACTAGACTCTTAATAGTAGCTGAAAGCATAATACAATTAGCTAAACATTTTATAACTGGGTAAGGTAAACTTGATGATGGCTGTATATAAACACAAATGAGATGTCCAGATGCCTGGTATAAGACACTTCCATTATTTAACAAACATAATTATTACCAATATGTACTATATATATATATATATGTACTATACTATAAATGCAATTAGTAGACATGACTACTAAGTATTTCTACAAAGCAACCATGCACTACATAAAGCTAATATATGCAGTTGTTACCTTAAGGGGCTATTGTGGCCTGAAGTACATTTATTTTTGTAACAATGTATTCAGGTTGATTTAATATTAAATAATATTTCGATTTAAATAACATCATTTAGTTTAAATGTTACAGCATCAGGTATTTTTCATTACTTACTTGAAAAAAAGATTTTAGTGTGCGAGAATGGACTGGAAAATAAATGGATAGTTGAACCCTGCAATACATTAAACCAGCACAATGGCACCTCATTTTCCACCAATTTCTCTGGCTGATGAGCGCAGTTTGTCATTTAGACTGGATTACTTTGGTTTACTGTTTGTGTGTTTACAAGGAAAAGATTGAGAAAGAAAATTGCAATGACAAAGGCACAATCCCATTTTGCTTCAAAACATAAACATCTCATCAAAGCCAGGCCACTGGCAGTAAACACAACGCTTAGCATCAATTTCCAAGACAAGCAAAGCTTCAAACAGCACATTTCAAATTCAGGCTGCACTTTTTTCCCCTCAAAGAAACAAGGATACACAGATTTTAAAATGTATTATGCCACGTAATTCCATATTTAACTTGGTGGAGATCAAAGAAGGTTTAAAAACAGCATTGTTTGTGCTGGTGGGGCTCCACGTCGCGTCACCCCAGGGCACAAATGACTGAGGGGGCATGACCTCTAAGCGGTCAAGGACAGAGTGTGAGCTCCCAGGCTGTCAACTGACTCACTCAGTGCCTCAGTCTGCTATTTTCTGCTCCAGTGAAATCACATAAAAAGTGCATTCTTCCAGGAAAGAGTTACAGGAAGGAACGGAACAAGGAACACCGCTATCCCACAAAGCACACGACCACATCCTGGAGGCTATTCTGCAGGTTCTGTTCTGCAGGTTCTGTCATATATGGGCCAGCAATGGCATTCAGGCTGCTTCTGAAAATGAGATCTGTATCTGTCTGATAGGTTATCTAACCTAGCACATTAAAGCTGATGGTGTTAGGTACATTTAGACACGGCTTTACTTTGGCTAAAGATCAAGCTCCTAGAGCTGCAGGAACCTGCCAGATCAAAACAGCAAGGCAGGGCAGACCCTGAGACAGCAATAAATCTCCCATCAGACCTTTTTCTAAACATAGCGCATCTTTAATTTTATTGAGCTACCTTGACTGTGCACTTTGCTGTTTGATGTTCTAAAGCCTTCGGCCCAGCGCAGGCACGTGACGGCCGTTGCATTGCCCTAATGAATCAGTGAATGCAACAGGCAGAGCTTCTGAACACGTCAATTAAATCACGTCACTAAAACAGCAAGACATTTTCCATTTAGTTTACGAGAAACAAAACAAACAGAAAAAGTAGACAGCCACTTATCTACAGTGTTACCTCTGCATGTATTTTTAAACTAACTAAACTGGACAGGCCACTCATCAGAAACATATGTGTAAGCCTTCAGGATGGAAAGCAGGATCAAAATGTGTGGCAGGTAATTAAAGAACGTGTCACATGCTAGTGGACAGTGTTTTGAATCAGTGTAACTGTTTCTATCGCTTCTACCCTCAGTTACAGGGTCAAACCTTCAGTTACAGGCTCTGTGCATGTGCTGTAATTTGAGAGTGGCGGGTTAATTTCTCCAGTGACCCGGGAAACACTGACCCTATTCCAAGAGGTCAAAGGTTGGCATACTCCTCTCGGGCCTGAGTCAATGCCTTCTATTTGTGAAAGGAGGGCAGGTGTTTCCTTAAAGGGAAACAGGTAATGCAGTAATAGCATGAAAAAATAACTTGCCGGAGTGAATGTAGTGAATTTATGTTTCTGTAGTCATGAGTGGAGATTTGAGAGGGGCCATGTTGGAGGAAGCTGCTGCTTGAAGCTGCATTGAAAAGAAGAGAGAGGCCAAGCTGGGCTTTTTGAGCTTGTGCCAGTTTTTATCTCTTTGCGGTTGTATTGCTTTGAGACAATGCTCAGCAAAGCAGCTGTGTGGTTTTAGCCCCTCTACCCCACTTAGCAAACCGGAATTAGCAAATCAAATTACATCATCAAAATATATAATACAAAATCAGCCTTAATGTCTAAGATGCATTCAAATGCATATCATGCACTGCCAGCTACACAAGGCCATTCAAGGGTAGGTGTCAAATACAATTTGTGGTTATTTAAAATTAAGCAGAGATAGAGGTTTGATCATTACTGTCTTATAATAGAGCAGGTTTCAGGTGCATGGTAAAACCCTTTAGCATTGGCCATTATATTCCCCAAACTGTGAATACAGAAAGCAAAGTCATCACTGTTGACATACCAAACTGGTTAAAAAAGAAGAAATTCACTATTACTACACTATTTTGGGCTAGTACCATCATGTTCTCATCCAAAATTGATTCTTAAGCATGGTTTTATTTTTAGCTTTCGGTCAATAGCTTGTTCAAGAAATGCCCCAGAATTCTCTATTCTATTGCAATTAGGTTATACAAAGAAATACTGCTGTTAACTTCGAGCTTTGGTTTATAGAAATGACACTAAAGGTTTAAGATTTATTTAAGAAGCCTGCTTTTCAAGACAATGCAGAAAATGAGGAATTACAATGGAGAAAAAGCAATCAATTAGCTGTACCCACACGCTGTAATCAACAACCGAAACAATAACAGCTGTGCATGTGAATACATGAAAACAGCCACGTTTAAACGTCTGAAAACTGCAAACCATAACTGGGCAAGTCTTCCAGTCTTCCCAATCTATGTGCCACAGTCATTTGCTGCCCATTCATATCCCATGCATTTCAACATGATGCACTGCTACAGATGACGAGGTCGCAGCTGCTTTCATTCAGAGCAAGCAGATGTTTGCGTTCAATAAAACAATCACCACTATTTTCATTTGCTTGATTACCACAAGCTCAGATGTTCAGCATTAAAGCTCATTCCCAAAATCTGTATGCACCTTCCAGCAAAGCAAATGTATTTAAGCATTAAAGGATCTGCTCTCTGGATTTTGGCTGCTGAAACTCTTCCACTGAGCTCTCCATGGTGCTGACGGACTGAATCTGAGGAGAATTACAGAGGCTGGAAACACTTGCGTTTTATGCATCCCGACCGAACTGCGAGACTTCACACTCACACAGAGCTAAAGTGAAGCAAATGAATTTTGCACTCAAGATGTGCAAGAGCAGCTGAATGTTAACAAGCCCGCTGGTGCGGCCCATCCCAGTCCAGAAAAACAAGATGCCTAATATCCCAGTGTGCTGCTGAATGTGAATCATGAGGAATGTGGAGCTTATCAAATAAGGTTATGGGCATTTCGTGACCTCAGAGAAGCTTCTGGCAAACATTCAAATGGAGAATACATGTTGTATGTGCCTATGTGTGCTATGATTATTCAGTATAGCATGCTGGTCTTAAATATTTAATAAATGTTACATAACGTCATTAAAATTAGAACATTATGGGGAATTATATTAATGATTATATTTATATTATAATCTTTTTCATTTCTCTAAAACTATGTTTTTTTAAACTGACAAGTCTTGAATAATAATTTTTGATTATTTTTCACATTTTTAAACAATGGACATAAAGACTTCATACCAATCTGAAAGTGGTCAAAATTATTATTAAAAACTATAAACAAACTCCAGTAACATCAGCAATTTCCCCTGTATTCAGAAAGTATGTTCCTGCTCTCTTAAGAGTTAACTGGGAAAACCAACAGACATGAATGTCTGCTGACAAATAACAGCATTTGCATAATATCTTGTCCAAATATATTATGTGTTGCTTTTAGCATTAGTAGCTTGTTCTGTGTAAACATTTGTGCTAAAATTCTACATTTATATGTAACATTTAGTGTAACAAAATATCTAATGTTCAATAATCTTTCAGTATATACCAATATATTAACTGTTTAAATGAGACAGGATGAGACAAGTCAGTCTGAGTCTAGTCTGCTGAAACAAATCCAACAACATCAGCTTAAGAAAATACTGTATTTTACATCAGAAAGGAACTTTCACCCTGAACTTGAGCTTCAGTGTGCAACATATGTACATGATGTCTACAAGCCTGTCATTTACAGAGCACATGACAGCTTATTTTACACATGCGTCTCACTTTTCACCAACCCTTCTCCCTCCATCGTTACTTTTTGAACTGACTGCACTAGGAACTTCATAAAAATATCAAAATTCTTTTAAAAAGGTTAATTTATTCATTTTAAAAAATTAAAAAAATGCTTCTGAAAATGTATTTCAAAAGCTTTCAGCAGCAGTGAAACAGCCATTGAGAGATGCTTTTGTAGCGTTGTAACCGGTCTGACATTTGTGGAATAACCTTTGCAGGCACATCAAAAGCACTCCATCTCATCACACCAGTGTGCTGTAGTGCATGCTAAGAGCCAAGCGGGTTATTAAAATTGCCGCCTGCCATCAGAGGCACAACCTGTTATTAGCTCGCAAGCACACGGGAGAGACGGAGCCAAATCACAGAGGAGCGTGAGGCTTCTGCGGCACAGCCCACATCCCTGAAGGTCACAGAGACGTCCTCTACCCTTCGCTTCTCTCTCCTGCACGCCGCATCACTGCTCTCCAATCAGAGCCCCAATTATGATGTTAAGCTCATTGAGATGTGGACGAATCAGAAATCAGCGTTCCTCCAGCAGAGCTGATGGGGTGGCCGAAGGGTCCACGTTTGGATTGGTTTTTATATACTGTAGATCTCGAACTGAAGGGCTCTGACTGCACCATTAGTTACGCCTCAATTTTCAAATTGCCTTAATCTGACAATGAGGTTTAGGAGTCAAGAGTGAGACCATAAGCGGAGAACCTTCTGCTCACGCAAAGAAATGTATGACAAAGAGGCTTAGATTACATAAAATTAGATGCCAAAGACAGCGTCTTTGTGTTTACTTCCACAGAGGATCAATAATTTGCATTAAATTAATGATAGTGATTAATTGTAGCTCTGCTAATCAGTTTGCAGCCAGCTGTCTTCCAGAAAATTCTAAATGAAAACAATAAGAATGTAAACTGTGCTGTGTTTATTCTGATTGTGGTCTAGTTAATATTAGCCAGAGGTTAGCGGAGATGAGAGCACATGGTGGCTTTGACTGCAGCAAAATTCCACTCACACAAATCTCTTTAAAGACAACAGCAGCTGAACCAGCCTGCAACGGCTTCTTCTGTGAGCTCAAAGCATGGCCATCCTGCTAACCTTTCACATGTGCTAATGGTTTTGACCAGCTAGTGAGATCTGGTGTCACCCACAGTGAGGACTGTCTTTCCCTAGACAAGCAAACAAGCTCTTTTAAAATTTAACAATACAGTGTCCAATACAGTGATTTTCATAATTACTGTATTCATTATATAATTTATACCTACAAAAAAAATTAACACTTAATATTATTGTGACAATTCAAAATCATATGTGGTTTGGTGTAATGCAGGGTTTAATTATTATAACATTAATTATACCCACAACCAAAAGGTGGATGTTTTACCTGCAGAAGTTATTTTCTTAGGATTCCAAAATATATTGTATGTAGTGCAATCATGTGGTGAGTGGTTGCACTGTTCTAACCACAGCAGTGGAAACTGGTCTTTGCCCTGGGCTTACAGTCATGCCAATATCAACAACACATGACAATAACTCCAGGACTCCAAGGCTGGAACACCAGCAGGACTTCAGAGGCCTGGCACACAAACTGTCGTTCGAATATAAATCATTTTTGAAATGAAACAATATCTTTGTACATTTCTGATTAGCTCAACTACTTCAGTATTGTCTGAACTTCCACACTGTAACACTGAACTAAATTTGGAACATTTCATAGTCTAAAAAACACATGTACATGTGGGCACAAAGTATATTACTGGGTGAAAATGTCTGAATATGAATAGAATATTAATAGTAGGAAATAATTTAGTGTAACTGAAACATTTGTGTAGCATAACAGAATGTTTTGTGATCAACAGCTGATACATTTCACACAATTCATATTGTTTTGTCACAATTTCAAAGAACCTTCAAAGTCACAAACAGGTATTTGTTTTCTAAATATCTGTTTGAAATACCAGCTTTTTCACAAAGAGTGAATGCATAAGCTGGAGAAAATATACATTTCATTAAACAAGCGTATAGGTCAAATCTTAATTAAAAGCAGCTGTGTAACACGCATGTAACCTTTGACCTTCCTCTACATGCTCAAGTCTTTGAAAGTACTGCACCAAAATTTCTCTACTGACAAAGCAGATACATTTGACGCTTCTTCTTGCATCTATACATACCCTGTGCTCAGTACATTGTGTTACAGAGTTAGTGGGAGGGACAGCTGATCTTTGGGCGTGTGCTCTGTCCGCCTGTTAGCCCAAGGGCAGTCGGCACGTTGCCAAGCACGAGGGGACACACAGGCACACTTAAAAAAAAAACACTTAACAGGCATCTTAGAAATTTTGCTTGCTTTAATGAATAAACAAAGTTGAGCCATAGGTCTTTAAAAATTATCCTGTGTATTGTTGTGTGGTGTCATAATATTGTCTTTTAATACAGGCACTCAAAACACTCCTTATTTGAGACTCCAAAGGTTCAGGCACAGTCTTGAGCTTTCAATGGAAAATGCTAGTCATGCAGTACTAGCACTAAATCACTGGATTGAAAAGCATTTCAAGGGCTCATTTCAAGAAGCAACAGCTTTTGGTAAACACCTTTGTGTTATTTGTCTGTAAAACACAACATGAAAATTGAGTCATTTAGAGCACGAGCACAAAACAAGATTAAATAAACAGAAAATAAATCAATATTAAACTCTACTTCAATAACATTGTTTTCTGCCCTCTGGCAATTTGTAGTAATGTGGTCATAACAAACTTACTTGCCAGTCATTTTCATGTTAGTGGCAGTACATTTACAATAATATTGATATCTGACAGCTAAACTATGGTCTTGACATTACAATTGACACAAATGTGATGTATGCAATTTACTATATGCACGGTTACTTTGTGGTTTTCCATAAGCCAACTCGGGCATTTTGGTGAACTGGTATGTCATTCTATACTTGCCTTTAAGATCTGAGAAAGAGTGAAAACTGATTGTCAAATTGAATTTTTCTGAGAAGAGACACTGAGGGACACAACAGTGCTCAACTGTTCCCTAATGATTTTGAGATCTAAACATTTTATATCTGCTTTTATGTTTAAGCTACTAAATTAATGCTAGGCCTAACTATTTAAAGGCTATATTTTGAGTATTACACTACAGATGCTGTCAAACCCAGACGACTGAAGATTACCACACCAACACGTGGATCTGTCATGTTGTCTGTCATATTACTGTGTTCTCAAGAACATTCCAAGCATATAGTGAACTTTTTCAATGTCAAAATACTTACACAGCTCAAAATATAGAGGCCAGTAAACCATTTGAAGGCTGGTTCCCTTTAAAAACATAAACAGCTCTGCATTTGATTGAGAATCTCAACTAGCCTTACCTAGCAAAATGAAAAGAAAAAAGAGTTTAGGGCAGGACAATCTGTTTCTTCAACCAGTAATAGACAGGTGAAGTGTTTTCAGGAAATGTAGTCATAAAGTGAATTTGTCTAGATTAATGGTTACAATGTAAGATTTCTGCCCCATTAGTTGCACTGCTTTCAAGTATTGACAAGTATCCTCGTTCCACTGTTCGCCCAATAGGTACTGTAGTCCTTCTGTAGTCCTCAACCAATGTTGTTATTCCATTTGGTGCCACAGAAATTAGTGCTGCAGAAATTTCATAATTCCCCAAATGTATTTTCCTACGCTCTTTTTTTATTTTTATTTTTTTTTAATCACCCCACATGGCACAATAGGTGTTGTACTGTACTTTAGAACATGTGTTTATATCAGTCTTTAGCATAAGTCCAAGACATGACTCTGCCTCACCTCCTTGCTCAACATGGCCGGGCTCAGCAGAGCTTCCCATTACTGACACCATGCCTGGAAGACCTGCCGTCCCAGTCAGCTGAACAGCAGATAACATTTCAGTCTCGTAATGCCTCCTAACAAGCATGTTCCACTTGCAAGCAAGTGTCAATACCTCTCCACAAAGTCACCCTTCCAAACTCTCCTTCCACCAGGAAACACACCAGTGCCAGCAATTATTCACACCACCATTTTCATTTCTTCTCAGAAACAGGACATTGTGAGATATCACTTGGCCCAGTGTTCACATTCTCAATGGCAACATAGTGTTGTTATCAAGCACTGAACTACTATATGTATATATATATGTATGTATGTATGTATGTATGTATGTATATGTATATATATATATATATATATATATATAGTAGACAGTGCAAAAGAGGTGGGTTCTAACTCAGGGTTGACAAGAAGGGTTTTAATCAACAGCTCCAGACAGCAAGTGATATAGACACAGACCTGTTTGTGTTGTAACAACTTCCATCGGAGAAGGCTGAAGCACAGTGTCAGTTTCCGATGGACTCTTTGCTTTGCTGGAACGTGTGTGCATGTAGGTGATTAAATGGTAATGAAGCCTGGTGACTTCACAGACATTATTAACCCTTCTCATTTAAATAAATAACAAGTTCAACACTCTCATCCAAACAGTAAGAGACAGACATAAAAAGGGCAAAATTCATTGATATCAAGTTTAAACACAAACCAATAAACTTTCTAGGTTGTTAAGAAACTAACAGGGTGACAAACAATCTAATCTGCCTTTTGAGTCAGTCCCAGACAGATATCTTAGTCAGTTTTTACTAACAAGGATTAAACGGTATTGGCTGTTTGAATCCAGGTCTCATGTGGTTAATTATAACTCACTGGCTATTGTCTCGTCAAATCCCACATGAATCAGCCAATGTGAGATAAGAGATAAGCCACTCCTCATTGAGTCCATTTTGGGTGACTATTGTAAATCATGACATTACAATTAAACTGAATGGATACAAATTATACATTTCAAGCATAGCAACAGGTCTAGACTGTTTCCTCCTGAACATCAAACGCTAAAACATGTTTGCATTTGTTTGAGAATGATTGATTATCAGCTAGTCAAATGGTTACACATAACCTGCATGACTCTGGTCTTAGGAAATTCTGGTTTGCTCTTAATGCTATTAGGAAATGTGAATGTATGTGAATGTTTTGCTGCATTGTGTTGGCTTTATTCCTGGTGAATTCCAAGATATTCATAACCTTTACAAAACTTGAATTACTTCAGAGACCATGATAAACACAACATTAACTACAAACAAATACCATGTTTTACACCCATACAAATTTACAAACTGTAAGGTTTCCATGGTGATCTGTATAGAAAGACTTAATGACCACTGGATGTGTTAAACAAATAATTGATTTTGAGCAATTTATTTACAATATTACAGAATCAATTAAGTACAATACAGTTTATATAGTAATGGTGGGTTATTTATTGTGTACTTCTATATATAACTGCCACACTGCAAATATTAAGTTTATGTTCTAAATCTCCCAACTATATATACCAATCCTATAACCTACAGAACAAACCACTAATGAGTTAATGAATTAAAACCATACACCCCATTTAACAAAATTACCCATTACAGCACTTCTAATCCATAAACACAGGAAGCTTCTAGATCTAAATTATGTTATGTGTACATTCAAATATGAGGCCTATGTGAAAGGCTCTGGATTCATTGTCAAATTAAACTATATTTAATAATTGAACCACCTCTTAATATTATTTCATCGCTATATTTTCTTGAACTACTCGAGCACTAGGATGGCTTGGGCCGTGTGTGTCTGAACAGTTGATTCAGATGTCACTTGACTGCTGCAATGTTGTCATGCAGAGCAGAGTGAACACAATGTTTTCTCAGCAATGAATCACTTCTGTCAAGCCAATCCACTGCTATCCAAATGTCATTCACCTAAAATCCTGACAAAACGGAGATAACATGGCCATTTCATTCCATCAAAATGTGCTTTTAATGACGACACAAACCCAAACATACACTGCAAGGCTTGAGGTGTATTACCTTATTTTTGATGTTGCAATGACAGCAGACAGTCCACAGGTACTTGAGGGTTCTCCATATGAGGATGATGAAGAGACCCCCGAAGAACGTCACCATGGATGAGGCGAGGAAAGCCCACCACATGCGCTGACCATTGTTGTCACAGGGTACGTCTGGTGAGAACGGGATGATCACGTCCATCTTCGATATAGAGACAGAAGAGTCCGAATTTTTATTAAAATGTATATAACTACTCATTCTAGGGCTGCTGCTGCCATAGGATCCGTTGCCATCTGCCACAGCTAGCATTGGGAAGAAGCTTTGGAGAGCTTCTGCCAGCGCCCCCAACCCCAGCCATCAGCCATATTGCTTCAAATATCCCTCTCCTTTCTGCACTTGTTATTCTATCCACGTAATAATATGTTTAAATGATATTTCTCTGAGAGAAACGCAGCGACTGTGAGAGCGTGAGGAGAAATTGTGCGCCCGCTTCTTCCCTCAGTGCGAGACATTTAAATCCGCATTAACGACGACTTGACGTTTTCATTTTGAAGGGTTTTCCTCATCTTTCTCCATGGTTTATGAATAAAACGCAGCCTGAAACAAATACTCGTTGTGTTATTAGTGGATTTGTCAAGGGATAAACCCGAGCAAATGGCTGTCTGTGGTGTTTTTCAGGAAGCTTGTGTATGTCCAAGCTCTCTATCGTCCATCCAGCGCCAGTGTCGCCTCACCGCCGTCTAATCGATATTTCTCTCACAAACGGCAACTTAATCAGTGTCTTCAAGCCTATTCAGCTGGGAGTCGAGATGCTCTTTGTAGTCTTGCGCGGCTCGATGGAAGAACTTGTTCAGTTATCGGCGTTTAGGCGATTATTCCGCTCTCAATGACACGTCGCTGTTTCCGTTCACTTTCCGCGGCTGATCCGGGCAGCCTGTCAGTCAGCTCTGCTCCACAGATTGTTGGGGAGATTTACAGGTAGGAAGGCGGAGCCAAACCGTTATAATAAAGATGGAGAGAGAACCCTTCTTTATTTATAGACAAATTGCACGTTTGTTATGAAGGACGAGAAATGTATACTTATATAATAAATTATACTAAAGTTTAATAAATAAACAAATGAATACATGTAGTAAAAAATAAATGTAGAAATGCAGAAAAAAATAAATAATATATATTACAGGAATAAAAGTGCATGGAAATATACTCATACATTTAAGCCAATAATGTAATTGTGCTATTTTTATTTATTTACTTACACTCTCTCGCGGATTTACTTACATTTATCATCCGCCATAGTTTATATGTAGGATTCTTTTTGACTGGTCTGGCTGTTATTGTTTTTTCTGTTGTGGTAGGGCGAGGGGTATTTTGATTGTTTTCATAGAGTTTTTGATATACGTTTTCTTGCTTTCTCAATAAAAATTGTCTGAGAGAGAGGCGTACGGACATTATTGCACTGCGCGTCTGTGACTGTGCGTGTGTTGAATTATGAGTGTGACGCACAGAGCGCTGCGTGTTGTTTCAGGTCTGCGTTTGATGAAGTAAATGCAAACGCTTGAAACAGCCTGAAGAGAAGTATAATGCAATGAGATGTTCTCCGTCATAGGCTGCATTTAAAACCCATAAGGGCAAGCGCAGAGTGTGTTCAGATGTCCAATATGATATTTATCGTCGTGTCCGTCTCAATTGTCTAGTGATTTCATCGTTGATACGAGCTTTGTAAATAATCGGGGACCTGTTAAGCTGTTTTTAAATAACTGTTAAATTAACCTTTAGTTAACGCAGTCTTACATATGAGGACGTTTCATTTATTATTATTTTTATTTAGTGTTTGCATATAAAATGACAAATAACATTGTCAAATAACAAATCTAAATTGTAGGCTACGTGTATAATTAAAGACAAGTGAAATGGGACCTAAAACAAAGTCATACTCAGAATGTAAACATAGATAAACCTGAATGAGGTGTAAAGAAGATTTACTGGTGCCTGTGATCTTTATGGTTGAGATTTACTGTCTAAGAGATGTTATGACTTCAACCAAAATAACGTCTGAAACAGTATCTTACTTGAGGGTTGGCAGCAAACATACTGTATGCTGATATACAGCCCAGTCAAATAAGCAGGTCCTTTTATAAATAATATTTTGCATCTTATTAAACAATACATTTGCATAATACATTTGTTTAGTTACCTCTGCATGTGTAGAAGCTGTTTATCTGTAGCTTTTGTAGTCACAATCTATCAACCCTTTCACAATTGTTTGTAGAATACTACCCTATGAGATTGTCTTAGGGAGAGATTCAGTTAGCTTGCTCCCTAGTGCTCCATCAAAAGTACCTGTCCACATGTTTAATAAAGTGCTTTTTAAACATTGAGACATTTGTTTAAGAGACATGATGTGTTTTTATGGATCAAGCAAGCATGTAAATGTGATGGATGGCCTTAAATATAATGTAGTTTATAAGCTGCCAACAGTCATCAATGAAAGACTAGGTGAAGTCTACAGGCAGCCATGCTTTTTTCTAATCATCAATTGTAGTGGCCTTGTTTATTAATCATGTATCATTACCAAACTTGCTAAGGCAGGGATTTCTGTCACTAAATATATGATTTTGGCATGTTTAAGGCACAGGCTTCACTTTAAAGTATCTGAATTTAATTTAACTTCAAGGGCAAGGCCATGAACTTTTCCCAACAGGACAGAACCGCAAGGCCATTTAAATGTATTATCTTCTCATTATCTTGAATTATTTTCCTTTATCTAAGGAAGATCAGCCTGATCAAACAATGTAAAACCCATTGATGCTATAATAATAATAATCTGTATTTTCAGTCAGATTTCCTTTTGTTTGCACTGTTCTCTCAATGGTAAACATATTGCATCTTAAACTGTATCTTTTTACTTCCCCTCCTACTGGACAACATCGGAAGTGCAAGGTACAAAAAGCTGAGCTTAATTATTATGCATACTAATAACAACATGGGGTTGAAAGCCTTGCTCACGTAACATGTTTCTCCATAACAGGGAGGTTACCATATCAAGACATCAGTTTCTAGAAATGTCTAAAACAACAGATCTAAAACACTAGCCCTCGGTCTAAATCATAAATATAGCCATGCAAATGACTATTATTCTGATCATAACTGAATATACACAATTACATTCTTTTATTTTGTGAGGGGGTTTTATTGAGGTTTTCCTGTGTCAGATAGCCTTCTGTCCTGGTAGTCCACCAGTTGGTCAGGGCTAAATCGTGCAGACCTTACTTCAGCTGTGTTATTTATGGAGAGCAATGGGATCCTGGATTGGTCATCTTCCTGGAAAACATGGCCAGCTGTCAGCTTAGAGGGCTAAAGAACTAGTTCTTACAAAAGCAGTGTGGTAGAATAGCATAGGCAGACAGATACAAGGCTTAGTTTAAAACCAGTTACAAAGCAAACCACAGACATTGGGAAATCTGGAGCAAACGTGTGCAAAAGATCTTAGGGAATTGTATTTAGGTTGCGGAACACTGTGTGATGGTACAGGAAGTGTTCTGTTAGCTTTGTTGACCACAAAAATTGCAACTACCACTTAAACGTACATCTCAAGTTCAGAATAGCTCTCAACAGCTGTCTTGAAAATATACCTCAGCAGAAGACACAATCTATTCTAAAAGAAGAGTAAGGGGACTTCAAGGACATCTGCTCTGGGAATGCAGCGCAACAGAATTCTTAGGGGTTTCCATGACCCTGAGAGGGAGAAATAAGCACAGGGAGGGGCTTCCATTCTTACCACTGAATTCTGATGATCAGTACTAAGGAAATGTGATGTTGCAGAACCAGTGAATTTACTTTCCACTTAAAAGGAGAACATTTGTTACGTCCTCCCTGATAGTGGTGGTTCTTTCCTGTACAAATTGGAAATGAGTGTATCTGAAAGCTCACTATTATTCAATAACTCCTTAAAGAAACAAATTATGGTTATTAAGTCTAAATGAATGGGCTACATGTAATTTTAAGCTTGTTTCACATATGATTAATGTGCACACTTCGTTGTTAAAATATGAACGTTTGAATTAATGAGAAGCAGAACAGTTTATATTACAGTATGCAATAATGTGCACTCCAAATGTAAATGTGAGAAATTGGATCTTCATGGATAAAATGGGATAAAAAATACTTTAAACAGCTGAAAACTTAAAGAAACAGTGAGTCCAAAAATAATTCTTTAATGTCTTTTTTTTTTATTCCATGCTGTTTCGACTTCTTCCGACCAACCCAAAAAGACAAAAAACTTCCCAGAGCCTTTTTCCATATAAAATTCAGTTACCACAGCTGTCAAGCTACAAACAATAGAAGTTCATACAATGAACATGTGTGAGGTACAGACCAAAACGTTTGCCATATCATCTTTACTGCAGTGCTTGAATCTAATTCTACAACCTGTACATTTGAAATGTCACATTTCGTTGAGCCGAGTGCCTGAATGTGAGAATACAGAGCTTTGGGTAAGATTTTCAGTAAATAACAATCAAGTGCAGCCTTTTCCACACACAAAGCTTTGCTGTGACTACACTGTTGGTGTATAGAAAAAGATCAGTGTAGACTATTTAAAATTCTTCAGAACATTTTAGTAAGATTCTTCACATAAGTTCTTTAAATAGTATTTTATCTATGAAACACTGGTAGTGAGGAACCAGTCAATCAGACATTAGGCACTTAAAACTATAGAACTACAGAAATCCCCCTACTAGGGATTTGAAATCAAAGGCATAGTCTTACAAATTACAAACAGCACAGTAATGCTCTCTTATAAACTGATGCTTGGACAAATTGGCTGCATTTTTTTTCCCCACTCATGACTTTGTTCCTGGAACCTATCTGACAAGAATTTTTGGTGCTAATGTCACTGTCAAGTTACATCATAAGCAATCAACCCCGTGCAGCAACTCTCCCCCCAAACAGCAGCTGACAGCTGTACAGACGCAGCTATTGTTTGAGAGCTCACCTTAGTTTCAGTAATTAACACCATCTCTTTCCCGTGGATGCAGTGCTTCACCTTCACCAAGTAGGAGCAACAAATAAGACAGTTCCACACTCAATCATAGCACAAGTCAATCTACCATAAATGCAACCAGCTATTTGAAAAGAGAACTTCAAAGGTGTATGACATTTTCCCCGCAGCAAAATAAATATTGCCATCAATCAAACACACACCATACTGGTTCATTTAATGACATTGTGTGATATGGAAAATGACTTTTATTCTTGCATTAATGTCTTGAACATTTTCATACAAATCACATTCTTTTATAATAAAAGAAAAACAAAATTGCAACAGTACCTGTCTTCTATTTTTTCTAAATATGTAATTGTGTTGTAATGAATCTCTCTTATTTAAACCATATACTAGCTAATTAGAAAAAATGGTTAGACATTAGATTAACCTTAAAAAAATGCCTAATTTCAATCCAAAATTTAACACATGGACTGATCTTGCTTTGAAAAAAAAAACTGTGCAAAAGAAATCCCTTTTTAAATGACATAGAATGTAGTGTTTTTTGTTTTAGAAAAAAGGCAATTAATGAAATGTATGAAGCAGGAGTGACACAAATGAATGTTAAATACAGTAAAAATGATAGTAGCTATTTCCATTATGTACTGAAATCCACAAACAGTCATTTGTTAAGGGTTCATAGTATTGGAAGTGCAAAACAGACAGTGAAAAGAAAATTACATGACTGGTTTTTGGCACAACATTAATGGTGGGGCTACTGGTCTGCATGAGAGACATAACATGCCTCTTTATATAAAAAAAATTAAATAGCAATGAAAATCCACTGACATTTAAACAAAAAATATTTCAGAAAACGATTTCATGTTTGCATCACAGAACTTTCTATGATGTTTATTAGTGGGTATTACATATAAAAGTGACTCACCAACATATGCAAACAGAAACACATGAATTCTTTCTCTAACACACACACGCGCACGCACGCGCACGCACGCGCACGCACGCACACGCACGCACACGCACGCACACACACACGCACGCACGCACACGCACACACACACACGCACGCACACGCACGCACACGCACGCACACACACACGCACACACACGCACGCACACACACACAATAATAAAGACATAATGAGTAATAAAGACATGACTGCTCTGTCACACTCTCCTAGGCCTCCAGCCTAGTAAAAATACAGTAAATATATTTCTATATATTTAGATGAAATTGCATACATACACATAAGCGTGTGCCTATACTTCAGTTCGTATGCATGAGTACAAGTGTTACATTGGATATTTTCATTAAATATAAGCTCTGCTATGTGAATGCTAGAGATCTCATAAAACACAGTGGTCTGTCTAGCCCTGGAGTGCAATCTGAGATGTTTCACTTTTTAAATACCAGACTTTCACCCCATGCCATTGTCATACGCTCAGTATATCTACAAAGGCACTTCCATTCGGCCTGTAGAAACTGCTGACTGTAGCTGCTGTCTGTCTCAGCCCAACAGATAAACACAAATCAACACTCACTGACATTACATGACGACCTTCACCACAGATGACTCTTAAACCACGACATGATAATTCAGTCTTTAAGCTGATATGTTCAAACACGGGAGGTGGACATGCAAACCGTTTTGGTAAAATTGATTTAAGGAGACAGGGCTCCTTTTTTGGGGCAGGGGGTGTGGACTTAATTAAGAGAACATAGGGAGAGTACACATTCAAGCAGACATTAAACAATTCACTGACTTAATGCTTTGTAAACGGGTGTCTTAAATGCAGCATTACTAAAATGTTACATGTCCATCAGGAAGACCAAAGAAAATGAACAAATACTTCAGTGCTACCGTCCTGCATACGTACACGCATGCAAGCGAGCACATACACTCACACACATATATAAACACTCATACACACAGGCGCATTTTGAAAAAACAACACTATCTTAACGTGACGCTCATTGTGTTATAGTACCTTTGCATGTGGTGCGTATAAAGTCTAACGTTTGTAAGCTCAGGCAAGAAGATATACGCAGGAGGACTGTCTCCGAGCCCCTACGGAGAGCCCAGTGGCGTCCATAGTACTTTACTCTGTTCCTGATCCACAATAGTCATGATTTGAGTGCAAATGTAGGGCAAGGTGCCTCCTTGAACGATACCTGCAAGAAAACAAACATGGGTTGGTTCATGTGTAACACCATGTATTAACCTCAACCTTTAATGGTTAAGTTAAAAAATAAACAATTGCAGCCATTGGATGTAATCACCCAATCAGAACATATAATGGGGTCAGAAAATCTGGGTTTTAAAATTTCATTTAAAGCTGTAATTCATAACATTTGCCTCTTTATTAGCATTTCTGTTCAAAACAAAATTGCAAGTTGCTTGCGGAGTGTTTATCTTAATGTCAATGAGAAGTTTAAATACCTAATCAACTGCTGTAGGAACAAACTACAAGCACTTCACCATTCCAGCACCAACACACAATTCAGCAGCCGGATCTTCTTTCTGTTTACAGATGTGATGTAACCACTGACATTTCAAACTGACATTTCCCATGAAATCAGACCCGACAGCTCAAATTACAAATCATTATTAACCTTACTGTTGCAAATCAGGGTAAGGTAAGGTGACAGTTATGAACACTGATGTTATGTACTTGCTTAATAACTGATTTTTGTTTATTTTTAATCAAAGAGTTATGGACTGCAGCTTTAAACCTGAAAATAAAGTTTTAGGATTTGGGTACTTTTTCAAAAAAAGAAAAAAAACGAAAAAAACTAAGCAAAACCCAAACCTGTGAAGAATTTGCTATATTCCTGCTCTATCTTCTGTGCAATCTCAAACTGCTCCTTGGAATGTTTTTGAGAGACTTTATCCCGCAGATAAAGTGGATCCTTCTGCTCTCTACACAAAGAAAAAAAAAAACTGTCATTTACTTTTCTTCACCAATAATTACATCAAAATATTATAAAAGACAAAGCAGAGACACAGTTCATAATACAAGCAGCATCTTAAACAGGTTTCAATAATCAAAAGGTGAAAAATGTCATTGCACTTGAAAAATAGCTGTTAAATGTTAAGACTGAGTAAAAGTGTGCATGTGTGTGTGAGAGAGATTTTTAGAACTGGGTGATCAGCCTTTTGACAACATTTGATTCATCTAAATATTTGATTCTATCTCAATGTTTGTTTTGCTCTGCAAGTAAATACATTTGATTTAGTTTTTAATCAAAGCAGCTGACTCTGCAACAAACAGTCATTATAGCCAATCAGATTTAAAATGTTACTGCCAAAAAGTAAAACTAAATTAAAAACTTGTTAAAAAATAATCAAGGCACTACTTTTCATTAAATAAACACAAGATTATTATTTTCTCTTATATGCACTAACATTTCAATAAACATTTATAGTTTTTCTTTTAATAAACCATTTTATTGAAAACCGTGCCACAATGAGACTTTATAACATTATTAAGTAATAAAACAGTCAAACTTGCCTCAAACTTAAACACTTGCACACATTGCCCTAATGTGTCGATAGAAAGTAACTATGACAGTTTTCATAAGGTCTGTTTCAACATTTACATATAAATTGATCTTCCTATAGATTCTTTTCTTTTAAAGCAACTTACAAGTGAAACAGGCACTTATTTCACTGCATGTCACGTGATGTGGTGATCCTAAAGTGCTAATGAGTGCAGGACTGATTAACTCCAGTTGTCTTTTTAATAAGTAGGTGCTAGTCAGCAGGTCAAAGACGACCTGCATTAATCCCCAGTGCCATAAAGTTCTAACGCTTCTGGGAAATCATTTAAAAACCTCTGTTGGATTGACTTTGCACTATTAGCGATCTCACAACCATGCACAAAAGCAATGAAAAGTCCTAAAGGTGCTATCCAGAGAATAAAGCTGGGATTTATTGTTCTTTTAATCCTGGAACCCCTTGGGAGATATATGTGCAGTATGGCCTGAACTCGTGATATGCATATTAGGGGTATGGAGTCGGCTTTAAATTTCCATGTGTGATAAACTGGGCTGGGGATCTCATGAAGCATTCTGCACTGAACAACCTTGAGCAAGTGTGAAAGAGAGAGACACAGACAGAAAGAGTGAAATGGCTGCCTACATTGTTGTATCTGTTTAAAGGGATAGTTCACCCCAAAAAGAAAATATTGCCATTAATTATTTGCCATCATGTCTTTTCAAACCTGTATGACCTTTTTCTTTTTCTTTCATGGAACACAAGAGTGATCTGCTTACAGAAGTATTGCAGTCTGCCCTTTTCCCACACAATGAAAGTAAATAGTGGTCAGGAAATGTATAAACTCCAGATTTTAAAAGAATAATGCCTTCAGTTCTCATCTTAAGCTATCTTATAGCCTCAGAAATGAAATGCACACGTCATATGGACAACTTTTATTGTGCTTCTTTTATCTTAAGCTCCTGTTCCCCATCTGTGTGCACTGTATGGAAGACAGCAGTGTGAACATTCTTCAAAATGTTGTGAGCATTTTTCTTTTGTGTTCCACAAAGAAAAGTTAGTCATACAGAAAATATTATGGTGTGTAAATGATGACAATTTTCATTTTTGCTTTAAGGGTAAATTAAAAGTGAGCCGAGATATTAATTTATTTAACTGCAGATTTTTCCTGGTCAGTTGCAGCATTCACAGTAAAAACTGCAGCTTTTCATTTCCCAAATGACTTCAGACCCCTGAGTGACACCACAGAAACTTCTTGGCCCAAAATGTGTCAAGAGGGCCTTGTGGTTTATTCCAAAACACACACTCTCTGTACAAGAACACCCAAGAGCTTAGCTGGCTTATTAACTCACTGAAATAGATTGAAATTTTTCCACCCACTGCCTTTAAATTGAAAAGCTGAACAGGAGACTAGAGGAAGCACAGGTAAAGGGGGACGTGGACACTTACTTTATCTGCTTTGCGTTTTTGTAGCGGATGAAAATGACGATTGGGTAAATGTGAACGCTGTGAAGCCGTTCGATAGCGTGAGGCGCAATGTCAAGCAAACAGTGACAATCCTATGAGAGAGAAGGACAGCACAGAACAGCCCTGAGTCATGTTACACACACGCAGCATGAGTGACTGTAAACAGAGAAACAGGAGACTACAGTCACTGACAGCAATCCTGCCAGCACAGTGAACAAACATCATCCTCCTTCCTCAATATCAAACAACAACAAACATATCTGTAGTTGATAATCAGCAGAATCAGACAATCAGTTAAGGCTCTTTTTTTTTTTCAATTTTATCAGAGAAGACAAGAACCAAAGTATTCAGATGAACAAACCTTGTCTGTGATCTCCTTGACAGAGGCGACAGTAGTGACATCAAAATGGCCGCTCCTCCGTTTGAAGTCGATGAAAAGAAAGTCTTTTACGCCACGCTCAATGGCCTGCTGAGAAGCTTTCATCACCTCTGGATGGGTAGAACAAACAAAGGTCAGCTTACTTATTTTCAACACTCCACTAATTAGGGGTGATCACTTTACCATTGCAGATGTTGATACTGTATACTGTCAGATGGCAGAAATGTGTCAACCAGAGTGGTAGATGTATTCACACAGATATCATTCTCAAATCAGTTACATGAGAATGTTGATTCATGAATTTTGATCAGACAAGAGCTTAACCGTATAAAAACTAGAATGTGCTAACATGTGATGTTGATGTAATGGAGATATTTACCAAGCACACATCTGCTGAATTTTCCTGGTGATTCCTTGACCAGCATATCTTTAACAGGATCCACCAGTGGTCCCAGGATCAGCACTGGTCTGGGTGACGTGCAGTCAATCTTCTGAACTCTTTGATAAGCCAGACTCACACAGTCTGACCACACCCAAACCACCCCAACAAAATCAACATCAAACTCAAGATCCATGAACTGTCATTTTAATTAAACGTGTTAGCTGTAAAACTGTTGTATTATGGGATACTGGACGGTTTCTCACCGTCTAAAAATGGAAGAGAGTCTGTGCTGATCGCGTCCAAGGCGACCACGTCTTTCCCATCTTTGGAACTGCTGCGCTTGTGCTTCTGCTTCCTGCGGAAGAAAGACCTGCGGGCGGCTGCGGAGAGGGTCTTGCTGGAGCCCGTCTCGTCCTTCAGTTCAGTCATACTGTGCCTGCGGTAAAACTCCTGATCCATCCTGTAAAACAACACTGAGTACAGTTAAACAAAAACTGCCTAATGCTACGTGTCCACTGGTGCAGAAGAAACACTTTTATTGATGTTCAAACCGCCAGAGGTCTGCTGCTTTTCTTTAGTATGATCAGAAAGGCTTCATAACAAGCACAAATTTGTCATTTTTTTATAAGCGATTGTTAGCAAAGCCACACCCCACCTACCATGCAACCATGTGAGATGGATTTGAAATCTGAATTAAATATAATAATGCATATTAAAGTGACCAAAAACTCCAAAAGTGAAATTAAAGTGAGCAAAAACTCCTGAACTCATCAGCAGATTTTGAAATGTTAAGGACAAACATCACTGCCCTTTCTCCTAACAGCAACAGTTTTATAACCATATACAAAATGCTGAGCTGTTAGACTAACAATGAATGGTTCATCCATCATAACATGTCATTGGTATACTGATGTTTAGACATTCAGCGATTTACAAAGACACCATGTCCTGAAGAGATTCATTTTCAATGAGTTTACCGGCAATTTCCAGCAACATGAGTGCTGATGAAGTGGGAGTAGCCAGTGACGTGACAAAACCGAGAAAATGTTCACTTTTTGCCAATGAAAAGCAACATGGTGACTACCAATAGAAACAAAGACAGGGGCCATCACATGATCAGTCTCCTGTGAGATACTGAAGTCTAGTGCAGTCAAGATGAATGATCTGTTTATTCACTCCTGATTCATTTTGCACTGCTGAAATTTTTATACAAACACTTTCTTTTCTTTCTTTTAATTTTTAAACAGAAAACTGATTTCTTGCCTAATTAAAATTCCATCTTGTATTTACCAGCAATACATCTCATTTGTGTCGTTTCAAAAGCTGTGTATGTAAATGCATTCAGCAGAAGAAACGCCCACTGTTATCAACAATACAGCGAGACGGCAACCTCATTTGATTACCATGAACAATTATAAAGATGAGGATGCCACTCACATATATTTGCTAGGTATCTGCCCTCTCTGTATTTTTTGTGCATTTTCGTCAAGTTGCCAGGCCATCCAGGTGCCAAAATTGCCACTTGGTAGAGTGTCATCGACATAGAGGATGTCGTCTTTCTTGAAAGAGAGGTCGAGCTCGGTCTCAGCAACTCGGTCATAAAGTGCTCTGGGGGGAGAGAGAGAAAATGAATAATTCAGTCACAGCATAATACATGAGGACAGGATTGCCACATCTGCAAGAATGAGGTAATACGAGACAAATTAAAAGACTGCAGTTGACAAAGATAAAGGGAGCGAAGAAAAAATAATGAAAAATTTAGAAGAGGGATGGACATAGTCGATAGTGGCTTTTAGCAGCCACCTATAACTCCTCATTCCTGACATGTGGATTAATGCTGATTATTTACTGTGGGTGACATCATGGGAGCGCAGGCAGGCAAAAGCGCCGCCGACAGCTGCGGGCCACAGAATTTCATTTACCAAGACAAACACGGCTATTTCTGAACAGCTCATTTCCATGCGTCTTTTTCCAGTGTGCAGACACAATGCATCTCTGTCTCAAGCGATCTAATTACCACAGCTGCTATTAAAGAATGCAAATTATAGAGAATTGGTGACACGATCTCAACCACGGGATAAAACATCTCACCCTTCATCTTAAACATAATTAAAGAGATTAAAAGATTCCCATTGCTGCCGTTTCCTCACATCTAAATTTGGAGCAGCGTACACATGCCAAAGTATTGGCATTTGCTTATAGTGAACTCATGAGTGGCTATGTATGGACATATATGTCAGACACAAAGACTGTTTAGTAATGAGAGCTGTTGTACCTGATATAGAATCCATCTCCTGGAGTGTCTTTCACCTGGTTGAACTCATCTAGACGATGCTGGACTCTAAATGTGACCATTTCTGCTGGCTTTAGCATTTCCACATAGGCTTCCTCTACTGTCTTATTCTTCATATTTACTGAGCCATACTAAATGAACAGAAAGTAAGAAAGAAGAGGTTAATATACTGCAGTAATATTTAATGTTTAAATACAAAATCTGCTATCTCGAACCTAGAAAATATTTGCACTTTGCTAACTTGTGCTTTAAAGAGAAGGTGTGTAATTTCAGCACCATTATGTTTCCAAAACTTCTTCCTGACTGCTAGTGGGTGTCCAACCATAAACTTATGCCATTGGTTGAGACTGTCAGCCTGGCCACGGTGGTCAAACAAACAGAGCAAAAGAGTTTTAAGAGTTTTCTTGGAGAAATCGCCCTACAAATGTCTCACTTGGAATTGTCTCTGTACAAAAAACACAGGACTTGTAAAAAATAATTAAATAACAAGTAAAAAATAATTAAATAACAAGTCACCTTTAAAGTTCCTTATTGATTTCAATTTCAGAATAAATCTAACTTCTCGCAAGAAAGCATGACTTCGATGCTTCATATGAGTGAAGCAAATAAATGCTGCAGCCCTGCTCTGGCACAGGCCTATATACCCATGCCAGGAATGTGATATTAGCAATTCCCCACTCTTCATATCACACCCAATCACCATGGAGGAAACAAACAGGACTGATCAATGAAAAACATGGTAAGAGATGCATGCTGACATTTAATTAAAGAACAATATAGCCGATGGGTGAAGCAGGAACAGGCCCTAGGAAATGCAGTAGTGAGCCAAATAATTATGCTCGGCTTGAAAAGACTCCAACTGCACCAGTATAAATGCTCAGATGTTTATAAGAATGGTAACTGTGTCTTGACTCTTGACTGTTTTAATTAGCAGTGACAAAAATGCACAAGCTTCTATGAAACAATGTCATGTTAAAATACGTTTCATGTTAAATTACGTTACATTACTAAAGAAAGGCAAGTCTTCAAAGTAAGGCAAAAATCTTACTTTGGTTTACAAAGCCTTGCCTTCACCTAATAGAACAACTAAGACAAAACAGCAGCTCTTTTTACCTCCAGTATCATGTCTCCAGGCATAAGTCCATCTGTGCCACTGGCAGGGCTGTCCTCTTCAAGCCTTTCCACAAAGATCCCCTGCAGGTTCCCTCCACACAGCTGAATCCCCAGCTCAACCTGACTTTTCCTCATCGTTACCAAGCGAGGCTCCGGAACTTTCTTGGAACTCTCAGATGACATTCTAAGCAAACAAAACACAAACAAATGCAGGTACCTTTTTAAATTTCACCTGGGCAAATTTTGAGGCAACATGTATCCACCACAGAGTGTAATGTGTTAGAGTTATTAGTCACGTGACATTTAAAGATTAGATAATGGAATAAAAATGCCCTATTCTTTGATGTAGTTTCATTTGTTTGAACACACAGATTTGGATCTGTGTGTGATGTTTGGTTCAGTACCTGATGAATTTGTGGGGACTGGTGGTAGGTGTGGTCTGTTTGGAGGACGGGGTGAGGGTGCCTTCATCTTGTTCACTGAGCGTGTCTATGGTGGAATGGTTATCTGGGGTGGCAGCTCCACTGCCCTGGGGAGTGGTCTGAGTGCTCACTGGCTCCAACCGTGAACTAGGGCACAACATGGAAAAGAATCAGTTAACTCGGATCTGTGATGGAATCTGCATTCGTCCGAGTAGCAAAGAACAGTGGTCTGGGCTATACCTGGAGCGAGAGTGGTTGCCCAGCTGGTACATGTGTGGGTTGTACTGGGCCATAATAGTGATGGTGTCGCACTGCTGGCCAATGATGAGGCGGGCCTGCTGCTCTGTGGCATTCCGCAGGTTTATGCCATTATACTAAATAAAGTAAATGCAAATGTAGGATCATAATACAGTGCATGCTTTGAATACAGGATAAACAATGCAAGCAGGAAGACAAGCTGACTTCTGTCACTGGCAAACCAGACAATTACCTAATCCCAAAGATTCCCAAAGAAGCCGACCTATAGGAACCCACTTGGGTTATCTGCCAATACTTGCCTCCAATAGCTGGTCTCCATACTCCAGCCCTGCCTGGTGTGCAATGCTGCCCCCAGTCACCTTAGAGACAAAGATTCCGCCGTTCTCTCCACTCACAATGGAGATGCCGAGAGGCTCCGCCCCTTTGTGCACGATGACATTCCGTGGCTCTTCCAGGAATGGCCTGTCAGAGCGATAAAAACAGGTAAATTTATAAGTCACCAGTGACCAATATCTGAGACAGGAGTTGGTCTGAAGGGTTTAGTCAGGGTAGATGCCAAAATACTGAAACAAAGGATGTTCATGCAAATAGGTGTACAGTAAGAAACATTTACTGTACTTTAGAAACGTCATCACAGGCACAAAAGCAGAGGGAGTGGCAGAAAGGATTTTAATAAAAGATCCAGAAAGTACATTTGTACTTCTATCCTAAACTTCATAAAAAGAATCTACTTTTCACTGACAACAAGTACATCTCAGCACATTTCTGCATCCCTGAGAAAATAAATGATTAAAGCTGCTGTAAGCCATCCAGATAACTTCACTACACTTACACTCACACTGTCCCACAACAGCCAACTCAAAACAACTCAATTTTGGTCAGGGTCTCATACCTACTAACTATTTTTGTTAATATTTTCAGAATGGAAGAATTAGAAATGGAAGAAAGATGAGAAGCTAAATTATTACCAATGATTTCTCTTTGATTTGTTTATATGTGAAGCTCACTGAGACATTGTGAAAACAATGTGAACATAAAAGTGACTGAAATGGACTAAATTGAGGTTTCTACAGAATTTATAGAGTAACTTAAACATGTTAAGACTGAATAAGTGTCACATTGCTATTAGCATATGTACTATTAGTATTGTATACTTGGCATAACACAGATGGGTCATGCTCTTTTTTGGCTGCTCACAAACACTGTTTATAAAGATGTCATATGGACAGGTGTGAATTCTGAGGACACCTGCTTTAGTATTATCTGTCAGGTATCATGAACATTTTATACTCAGTAAAATAAATGCTTACAGCAGCTTCATACCAACTTCAAACCATCCACAATTTAACAAGTAAATCTGGATCTTTTCAGGAAAAGAGCAGCCAAACTGTCATGCAAATGTCTCCATTCCACACCTGCCTCAAGCTCATATTTACCCCCAGAAACAGCTTCATCTGCATTATACCGATTTAACATTCACAAGAAACCTCTCGCTGAGCAGCCTAATCAAAAAGTAAATCAGAAGCAGCAGGTAAAATTACCCAATAACTCCAATTAAACTAAATGACTCCAATTTGAGGAAAATGTCTACACAGATTTATAAACTACTTAGTCTGTTTGACATTTGATAATGAACGCAGTCTGATTATCGTGACATCACTACCACAAAGCCTAAATTGTGTACTAACAAAACACACAGAAGCAGGGATTTCTACAGCCAACCGCTTGGAGCAAACAAGTATGTTTGTCAGGCATTCCCTGTGTGAAACTGGCAGGGAACAAACCTCAAGCTTCTGAGAGAAGAGAACTTAGGCCTAGCAGCCAGAGGAATTCTCAGAAAAGATCTGTTACGGTACAGAGATCTGAAAGATTTGGGAGGAGAAACAGATTGTGACAATCGTACGGAGAGATACACATAAAGAGGCATGGAAGGAAGACTAATATGTTGAATGTTAAAGACAGTTAGAAGTTAGAGACACAATGAGAAATTTATAATAAATACAGACGAAAGAAACAAGTGCCCCAGTTTACAATCTCCTGTAACAGTATATTAAGACTGAATATTAAAATGAAGGTAACAAAATGTACAATTGATATCAAATACAGATCCCCCAACATACATTATTCTGTATCAAGCACTTATAAAGCCAGTCCAATTATTCAAGTCAGATAAAGGGCTTCCTGAAGCTGATGTATGTGGATAAGAGCGAGTTGTTGCTTGGCAACCTGATGGAAAAAGGTGGGTGGGGGATGTTGTGGAGTGGGGGAGCACAGCAGGAGTGTACCTGTCTTTTCTTCGTTCCCCTGCAGGCACGGGGCTGACGGAGATCCTGGGGAGGGTGGAGATGGAGCTCTGAGACTGGCTGGAGGTGAAGGAGGATGTCTCCAGGTTGAGAGGTGACATGGGTGGAGTGATGAGACTGGGACTGCTGCATTCTGAATGAGACAACGACCCTGATAAACAACATTGATACACAGTCATCAGCACAGTGTTCTAGAGGCCAAATGAAATGAATTGAGAAACACAGAAAAGAATAGACATGGATAATATAGTTACATTACTGCCCTTGTAACCAAATACACAATCAAACTTTACACTTAAATTGTTACACAGAGTATAATGTGTAATAAACAATTTTCTTTAATTAAAATGTCTGACTAAGCTGAACTAAATTAAAAATGTAGTGTCTTGCACCATAATGCTGTTATTCTTTTGTTTTACAGTTCCACCTATGGCAGTAATAAAAGTAAAGGTATGGTAGGCAGTTTTGGAGAGTTGACAGATAAGTAGGATATCCTATCATAGCATTCGTACCTACGCCTTCCACACAAGATATGTGTTTATATAAAAATATCTACACCACAAAAAAACTCCTACCCTGCCTTTCATTGAACAGGTAAATAACTCCAAAACTAAGTCAATCCTGTGGTAATTTTTTTTTTGTCATTTCTGTTACACTTTTCCATTACAGTGTCACCATTTTCATGATGGCATTCCTCACGACAGAATATAAAAACAGCTCATGCAGATTTGCTTTTTAATGTTATTCTTAAATCCTGCAATGGGAGAGCATGACAATATGGATTTTTGCTTAGAAAATAGTTTGAAAACGCATCTTGTCATTTTCTCCAATTCCATTGTGCCTCGTCTAGCTGTTTTTGAAAGCATAAACGCATCCCGTGTGAACACCCACTCGCTCTTGTGTACTGCCTGCTCAACAGCAGCTCCATGCACGTGAACTGAATTGGCAACATGAACTGCAGAAGTCACCAGATTGGGCATGTGATGGTCTGCCATTACTACCAAGCCCTGAAGATAAACCATTTAAAGTGTATTGACCTGAAAGGAGACTCACCCCTGTCCGAGCCCAGTACTGAGCGAGGATAGCGTGGTGTGGAGGGAATCTTTATCCTTTCAGTGCGATACTGCAGGTTATTTGATGAACCTTTAGAAAACAACAGGAAGATGAGGAAACCAAAACAAAAACTAGTGAAGCACGATATTGGTTTGATGCCCTAGAGGAGATTTTGAAGATGAAGTACGATGGCTGAGTACAGAGACTGACCGAGTCTAGCACTGGACGGCAGTGAGTTGGTGCCATGTGAGGCCCGGCTGCTCCGGGACGACTCTGTGTAGTCTGTGGAGCGTTTCTGGCTCAAGTCCAGACTCAGATGACCTTGATGCTGAGGACTGAGATGGAGAGACAAAACAATAAGGGCAAACTGAACGGGTCGGTACATAGAAGATCAGGACACACTCATAATGGCATGAATGGTAATAATTCTCCTGTGAGAGGGATAAACAATTCTTCTGTACGACACCGTAAAGTTTAATGACGTTATATATTTTGTGCACTTTAAAATGTGTGTGACCTTAGCATCATTAAGGTGAAGAGTGTCATTCTGCCACTGTCTAGCCAAAAGTAGTGTGAGTTTTGTCCACCCTCAAACTTACACCATTGGTTGATCCAGAAACATTAACATACTGGACCACTCAAAAAGAAAAATATTGCTTTGCATGGCTTCACATGTAATTCACTTTTAAGAAGATACACACCTTGCATACAAGTACATACAATGCACATACATTGATGTAGGTACAATATATGTAGTTAAGTATACTGGAAGCTGTGATACCCGTGCAGTATGGGTTTTGTACCTGGGGTGTGTGTGCTGTTGATTGACTTGGCTGGTGACAGAAGGGCAGTTGTCAGTGTGAACTCTATGGCTCCGCACCATGTAAACAGGGTTCTTCATAACGGCTGTTATGGCAGAGCAGGGGGACAGTCCTCGGTGTGCTGAGTCTGGAGTTCAACCACAACCACATAATAACCAATGAAACACTTTAAAGAGAAACATACACTCCCCTTCAACTGCCCACTGTGCTCATATTTTTTATTTCTGCTCCATTACAGTTACTGCTCTCCTTACATGGCTGAGCAAGACTTTAGCTGAAAGTGAAAACAGGCTGGATTGTCCAGCTTCAGCTTCTGCTCCACCTTTAGCTAAAGCCAGATGCTCTGGACAACAGATCAGCAGGCTGGCTGAGGAGGCTCAGAAGGCTTGGCCAGGCCAAAACCATGAATATTTAAATCAGGTAAAAATAGACTTCATTATCACACAAACCCCATGCGTACCGCATGTTCACATGACAGAGGCACCGAACAGCTACACAACAGCTTGTCTTGTTACACAAAATCCTACAGTCCTGTCAATTGGCTTTTCATTTTTTGTGAAACAAATGGGATTGTTCTGGATCATGAGTTTCTATTTTTTACATTTAATAAGAGCTTAAACATTTAGTTATGATGGCGCTGGCTTTTAAACATTTGTAATAACTAGATTGTCACAGCAAACAGCCTAACACCATTGTATACAGTTATAGTGTTTACACTTAGTTTATCTATCAGTCTAACTAAAGAAATAGTAAACAGTGAATATTATTGCATTAGAGGACTAATAGATGCCTTTTTAAGTAATTGGCAGCATGAATATTCAGAGATAAAAATATAAATGGATTTTTTACGATGAATCAACAAGCTCATTCAACCACATTCTGCATGATTATCATAAATAAGCAATTTAATTACTGGGAGTTTACCATAAAATTAAGTCAAACATTCATTTTGTGGGCCTCCTTGATCAGAATAAAGATGAACTGTGTTCCACAGAGTAAATGCAGAGAGAGAGAGAGAGAGAGAGAGAGTAGGAAGAGTGTTGTTAAAGAGATACATTCAAATGTGTTACAGCTCTGATTAGGGAGTGTGTAACTCACTGGGAGGCAGAGTTCCATTATAGGCTGTGGGCACAAAACCCACACTGTGTCTGTGAGGTCGGTTAGTAGAGGAATGTAGCATCTCCCTCTGTTCCACAGAGTCCCCTTCATTTGAATAACTCTGCAAAATACACACAAACAGCATTGGCTAATGCAGTATAGAGTTCCAGAAAAATTAAAATGACAGCTTAACTGTATATTCTGGCAGTACTTCAAAATATATGATTTTAAATACAGATTCTCAATATTGTAAACACTGTAAAATATATTTGCTCATAAATGGCTTTTCAACAAATAGCCCATGTTGCTGAGTAGATGCAAAATGTTTAAAACAAGAGGTACAGCACAGTAAAATCTGTTTCGAACCGTTGAATCAGAGTGCTGAATAAAGTGCAATGCACAGTTTAAACAGATTCACAAAGTAGCTCTATGCTAATCTTCGGCATATCATCAGACATGCGTCAGCAATTCTAATACTTCTATCCTCCTCTCCTCTTTCAAGCTCCTGGTGCAGTGGGACATCAATCTCAGACAGAGAAGCTAATTAAAACAGGCAGGACTGCTGGCTGTGTCAGGCCCAGCAGATCTATATATTCACCTGGAAGCTCTGCAGAGGGATGGTCTGAGTCGTCATTCTGTGTCTGAGCGCTGGAGCCGACTTTGGCCTTGGACGCTTGACCTCTGGTTCTTCTGGTCGCATTCGGCCGATATCCTCCTCGCAGGACTTCCTGGAGCTCAAGATTTTGCCCTCATGCCTTGCCTCAGTGAAGTATAGATTACCGTTGCGGTCCTCCTGCTTGGGTTCGGAGACAGAGATGGCAGTAATGGTGGACTCGGAGGCAGAGCTGCCCTGATGTTTGTGCTTGAACTTAAAGGAGTCGCTGCGTGTGGGCGGGGTGGGGGGTGTTGGGTTAGAGTCGATTTTGGAGCCCTGTGAAGAATGGCCTGCAAGGTAGTCTGCTTTGGAGGGAGTGTCTGGCCTTTTAAAGGCATCGGCATCAAAGATGGACTTCCTCTGCTTGGGTGACCTGTAGATGGAAAGTTGCGCCGGGCTGTCGGTTGTCATGGCAACACCCACCACCATTTTGGGCCAAGTTCCACCACTGTGTTTCTTCTCCAGTGTGGTCTCCAGGGTAACGCATTCAGGGCCGACTGACTCAGAGCGATTATAGCAGATCTCTTGAAAGGCACTACCGCTGTAACGAGGCAGCCCCAGCTCTGATGCAGGTCGTAGGGTGTTAGGGTGCAGGGTGGAGAGAGGGAAAACCTTCCTCTCATGGTAACTGCCCTCATCGGTGTCTGTCCTGGTCTTCCTTCTCTCGCTTACCCCTCCTCCCCCACCATCCCCACTGTAAATGTCTGTCTGAGTGGAGCTATTGTGTTTGAGGTTCCTACTGTTCCGAGAATGGATGTCTGTCAGATGGATTCTGCCGTTTGATTTTTCTGCCTCTCGCAGACTCTCAAAAATGTTCTGCCCGGATGTGCTCTGGGGAAAGAACTGATAATGGACACGTTCAGCATGGCTGCCAACAGTAAATTAAAATCTATACTTTTATTTTACATTTTAGCATGGGCCTTAGGGGCCACAACAACAATACAAACAATCAAACTATTGTTATAGGTTTCTCAAGGCTATATTTTAATCTATTAAAAACAAATTAACAAATTGATCGCCTTTCCCAGTTTCTGTTCAATCGCAAAGGCAAGATTTATGGGATAAATCTATACTATTTTTGTGAACAGCACTTTTTCTTAGTAAAATGTCTTTAAAGAAAAACAAAAGAATAATTGCCATTTTGTCACTTTGAAGTTGTAGCTTAACTTGCAAATCAATGTGTAAAATTCAAATTAGTGTGTAAAATAGAGTTATTAATAAAAATGATGTTGAGACAAAGCGTAACGGAGAGCAATGTAGATGTTCCCACTGAAAACTAAACTGTGGGTTGATGTGAAACCTCTGTTGATATGTCTCACTACCAACATCATACAGTATTTTTATCATTGCCCAAAATTCTACCTAAATCTATCCAAACATACAGGACAAAATGCTTGCCTGATTAAAATGGCGCGTAGAGAGCAGTTACTAAGGCAGGATTGGTCAGTAATAGTAAGTAGGTGTTACAGTAACATTTAAAGCAGGGCTTAACATTTGGAACAACAAAGTAGCCTATTTTCCAAGCTTGCCGTTCTTGCATGACTTCCACAAAAAAACCTCAGAATTGGTATTATGACTGAAAAACAGCCGTCTCGAACATGACTTGGAATAAATGTCATGGCAGTACCTTGGCATGTGGTAATGAGAGCATATTCACAGAGAGCAGCGAGAGAACAATCACCTTCATGAGCGACAGACTGAGCGAGTCCCTGCCGCCCCTCAGCAGCGCCTCACTTTCACTCAGAGATTTGTTATCCAGAGCGATCCCATTTATCTGGGGAGGAAGAAATTTAGGTCAGCGCTTCAGCAAAGAAAAGTGCCAGCAGACTTTTCCATCCTTTCATTTTCAAAACCAGAAATGACTTCGGAAACTTTGGAACAGAGACAAAGAGACATAAGCATGAATGAAAAGATGGCCAACTTGAAATCCCCAGATAAATTATTATAAATTATTTCATGTTTTGAAATGTAAAGGATCAGTACACCCAACCATTTTAAATTGAGTATAATTTAACAGTTATAATTAAGATACAGTAGTGCATAAGACTTATGCCTACATTCCAAGTACTCAGTAGTCACAAGCTTACTCAAGAGGCTTGGGGTCCCAGGGACCAAAATTTAAGCCATTCTTCAACGGTTTCTGTCATAATCTGAGTCAAATAATGTTTCTGTGCTCTCAGCCAATGGCATTTCACATCAAAAAGGTGGCATCAACTCATGTCTTTTAATATTTTTCAAATATGACTTGTAATCCATCTTAGAGCTTTGGTGAAGAGGATTCTTATTAGTAAATATTGGTGTACATTTTGGTCTGCTCTTACACAAAGTATTTGGCTTTCAAAGCCTTAAAAAATACAGAGGAACACTTTTTGCCATTTTTAGGCCTAATAGCGCAAGTCCCTATTCATTTGTGGTCATTGCATTTCAAACTAAGGTAAATGAAGATGGATTTTTCATTGGAGTGAACTATCCCTTTAATGCTTATTGAGCCACCTGACGTGGTCAACATTACAACAGAAAGGTTAGAGATATCAAACTACCTAGTATCAAGCATCTCAGGATTAACATCTGCATTACTTTTCACCTCCCTGGCAGATATCGCTTCACACATCACCTGTCTTAAATTCGTCACCACCATTTAAGCTGTGGAGTGGACTTGATTGGCAGTTCATTCAATGAGCTGCCATGCATTTAAAATAAGGCACTGGATTAAAAGCCTGCTTAAGTTAGGAGTCTGTGACGAAAGCTAAGGTCAGACTTTTATAAAGAGCAAATCGGATCCCTGTTAGCATCAATTTAAGAAAGGATCGCATGACTGCCTGAAGACTTACGGCAATGAGGCGGTCTCCAATGGTAAGAGATCCCTCTCTGGCAGCAGGGCTGCCCGGGGCAACAGCGGCCACAAAGACGCCACCCTCAAGAGTGATACCAGCGTCTGGGAAGAAAACAGATCAAAATCAAAGGCCATTAATAAGAAAACAAAGAAAATTAGCCACAGAAAAGGTAAGACTGAACGCTCATTTCAGACATGGGAAGTTACAAAAGCGATACCTTTGTGTCCAATAAGATTAATGTGGACAGGAGTAACTAGTCTTCCTCCTAAAGATTTCCTCCTGCGAACCACCATATTGATCAGACCTCCTCCATTAAGCACAGCTTTGATGACCTGCTTCCTGTCTTTGTTAGACAGGTCCACATCATTTATCTTTAGCAGCCAATCATTTACCCTATTGAGAGAGAGTCACAGCTCGTGAGGACCAAAGGATGACCTGGAAAATGGCCGTGCAATCTTTCCAGAGGTCGTTATTTAAAAATCCCTTGATAGCTGAATTCACCTTAATCTTCCATCTGCGATACTTCCTTTGTCCACCCTGGTAACAAATATCCCACAATCCCCTGGTAAATATGGATCATTTACCCCTTCAGCAATGTCAAACCCCAATGCCTTCAAATCCATGTCATCCTGTGGGGAGGACAACAGAGACAGATGAGATTGCTTCAAATGGAGGTGATCTTAAAAAAACAACCAAAATGGAGGTGAAATTATCCATTGCATTTATCAGGTGCATTCTTTGCTGGACCTGGAACAACATTCCTATTAAACAAACCACTAAAATACATTTGAAATGCTAGGAAAATAACAGGTTGATAAGAATGTTGTCCCAGCCACAGACCTAAAATTGGGACTGGTTAATTTCAATGTTATTCAAGAACTAAAATGATATTAATCCAGGAACACTGTCTATTTGGGTATTAAGCATTAAAAGTCAGCATGATTTATAACCCTTTTTACTTCCCTGATATGATTTTGACAATTTTTAAATGAAATAATGTGCACTGATGAATGAATCAGATGATTCTGTGTTTACTTTAAACCTGCTGGCGGACTGTAACCACATCCCAAATGTTTTTACTCATCACATTTATCTGTAATGGTTCACTCATTAGTGTTTGACACTCTTACCCGGTCCTTCTCAAACTCCACCACTTCTGTCTCCCACTCTAATGAATCTGTGTCTATGGCTGAATCATGGGAGCTGTGAGCCATCAGATGGCAAATACGCGCCTCCTTTTCCAACTGGCTCTCCATCTTCTCCCTTTATCAGCACAGAAAGCACAAGACAGGTCATTTTCCATCTCATCTCTCCGCACAGACACCAGCAGTCATCTAATTCATCTCACGCCCACAAAAACTAACACAAACAAGACTGTTGAGCGTCAAAAGTCTTGGTGAAAACCATCTTTCTTAATCACAGAGAGCCGCTGATGCAAGACTGGGAAAACACAAGCCTTTGGGATAATTTCGGCTTGGCACTGGGGCATCTTTCGGCACAGTTTGTGCAGTGTGTAACACCTGTGCTAGATGGAAGTGTTATAAATGCAACATCAAGGTCACACCTAAAACTTGGGTAGGAAAAAAACAGGATCAAGTAGTTGGGGAATACTGGCACACTGTCACTAAGATTCATAGACTCAGAGAGAGAAAAGCCTGGAGGGCATCAGTGACATGATTTTTCTTGAGAAAACTTAAGAAGTCTACAGCAAAAGGGTGGGGGTGGTCTGAAGTTTCTGAAGGGGATGAACTAACCACTAGGGGGCGTCTGAAGCAGGACTTTGGTAGACTGAACATATGATGCAGAGGCGAGTAATTAGAGGACCCCGGCAGAACCAGCAGCATGAATCATTTATCATAAATGAATATAATTAGAAACACAGAGATTTTATTTCTCCTCACAGAGAATCTGAAGAGACATATATTGTCAAAGGTGCATTTCATGATGCGTTTCGTGAAAAATGAATAATTGAACAAAACAATGAATCAGTTCAACCTCGCAGTTGCTGCCTCTCGAGCAGAAAATGTTTGACTAAAGCACACTAAAAAGTTGCTCTTAAATAACTCATTTCCATTTGTCACATAAAAACACTAGTTATATTCATCTAATACACAGCTGAAAAGTGTTTACTTGAGCTCCTTTAGCTCCCTGGCTGCATCATTCCTCTGCTTCCTCATGTCGTCAAGGTTACGAAGCGCATCGGCCAGATCGCTGACGGCCCGGTCTCTCTCCCTACGCAGGTTATCACACAATGTCCTGCCAAAACAAACAAAAAACACACTCTAGTCTCAGTACCAACACCTGCATGTTATTATAGTGCTGAAGTCGTGAATGGTACCGTATGCTCTCTCTTTCAGCAACAATCTTGTCTCTCTCCTGAAAGGCCCAGTCTCTGCGACACTTGGCCACCTCAGCCTCCTGCACGGCCTCTTTCAGCTCCTGGGACATGGCCTCACACTGCTTCCTCAACACCTCGATCTCTTTACTGGCACGCTCCATGTCCAGCGTGGCCGAGTCTTGTTTCTGTGGCAACCGATTATAAGATAGCTCATGATGAATAGGCTTGATGATGTCATTACCATGTACTGTTTAAGTTTTACTTACAAACAAACAGGAATAAAAACAGTGAAAACAGTGAAAGTTTAATAATGAAAAAAGCTATATCAATTACACCAGAGAGTTAAGAATGAAACTTTGGGTCGGATGGCGACTCTAGAGCTGACATGGTGCCCTCTAGTGGAATCTCGTGATACTGTGGGTTAATTAAATTGACTGCATTATTCTTAATAGAACATTTCAGAAGCTGACAGCTTGTGTGATTTGTTTGGGTTTTTGGTTTTCAGCCAAAAGAAAAAAAAATCTCTCACTTTGTGCAGTCTCTGAGAAAAAAAGAGGTTACTCTATAAAATGGAACAAGAACAACAAATCAATAATACAAACGTGTTTTATAAATATAAACCGTCATCTGTCTTGTTTTTTTAATTGCAGTAATTTGAAAATTTTTTGTAATATCCATATAAAGGCCAAATCTATTTTTCACAAATCCCATGAGCAAAGATGTAATTTTTTATTGTGAATGTTAAGTTATATTATTCCCTTTCCATTTAGATAATTAGTAATTTAGGAATTAAGATCTTTATTGGTCCTAAAAGATTATTTTGTAATGAACTGTTTTTAAGTAAAAGCAGAAAATGTTTACAGAAACACCTATAAAAGTGTTTTGATGTCTCCAACAGTTCAGTTGCAAACTGCTCAGAAAAAACGGCTTATAATGACAACTCTGTCTAGTTAGTACCAGTATTCGGGCTAGAGGCTTGCCTACAGAAAAAAACATTGTTTAATAATGTATCCATGTGGCTCAGAGTCAAAGCATATGGTGAGGCCCAGCCTCAAAGCACCTGTCTGGCCTGGTAGTATTCCCGCAGTAACTGGTCTCTCTGGATGATGGCTTCAGTTCTCTCTTTCCTGGCCACATCTCTCTCCTCCCGCACAGTCTCGATGTCTTTACAGGCCTGAGTCAGCTCTTTCTGTGCCTCTGCTTTGTCCTTCACCTCATGGCAGTATTTTTCCAGCAGCTCGTTCCTCTCACAGATGGCACGATCTCGATCCACTAGCGATGAATTTAGCTCCTGCAAAAGCACACGGACGTCAGCGACAGCGAGTATCACTGGCCAATATTTATTTGAAGTTCTTTTAAAAGCAGAATGTTACTCACTGGCTGTCTAGTAAGAACTTCATTTTAAGAAGAGTTTTTTATCTTAGTGTATATAAAAAACCTGGTACATATTTGAGCCATATGGCTCTTAAATGTTGCATATTTGTATTACATTTACTTTTATTTTATGTATTTAGCAAACATTTTTATTTAAAGTGACTTACAAATTAGGAAGAGCACAAGCAGTTCAAGCAGCTGGTATATGGCAGTATATGCAATTCGGGGCTACACTTTTCACAGCATTAAGAATTATTCTTGAAAGACACAGCAAACGCAGCTTTTACACTCTTTTACACGTCCATTCAGATGTGACTTTGCATCTATACATTTGGAAGACACTTTTATCCAGGTCAGCAGTATATTTAGGCTTGCATTTTAAAGGAAAAGCAATATGGAGGGGTCGTCCCTCTGTTGTTATGGAGATGTTACCTGTCTAAGAGCTTCAAGCTCCTCACTGGCCACCACTCTCTCTGAGGAGGTGTTCTTGAGTCGGGCCTCTGCAGCTTCCAGCTCCGTCTGCAGCTTGTCCACCTCTTTAATCACCTGGTCCCGTTCGCTCATGATCAGCCTGTATTCATTAAACACAGAATCTCGCTCCTCCTTGAACTTCTCAGCATCCTTCACGGCCTTCAGCTGGAAGTTCTTGTAGCGCGTCACCTCCGACTGAAGTCTCTCCATCTCCCTCTGCAGTTCCTTGTTCTGGGCTGAGGCCTTATTTAGCTCCTGCTGCACAGAGTCAAACCTGACAGGCAGACACTGCAGTCAAATATCTGTACACTTATGACTACATACTGAAGTGGGATTTTCTATACCTGCACCCCTTTCCAACTTTAACATTTCCTGACTGACCTCAGCATCAACACAGATACAAAGAACACTGAGTAACAACACTTTAAAATAGTTTGTTTAGTGATGTTTGTTTACACAAAACCTGCAAGAGCTGTGGGTCCTTTTATTTTGTGGTAGATATTTTGAACGACAGTAGGACGGCAAGATATACGGAATATCAAAAATAAAATAAAAAAAAAGTATAAAATATAAAAAAATAGTTTTTTACGCTGAAAAAAACACATTGCCATTATTTTGACAAATGTTGCAGTTGTGATTTGAACTGCAATGTGATATTTATTATCATTTCAAATGATGCTGTTTGTCTCCAAAACTAAGTTTTGTTTATTCTCTGCAGCCAGCAGAAAGTTACATATAAATTAGGCACAGTGACACAAAAATGCTTTACGTTTACACTGCATGTGCGAACGGCTTCACAAACTAACCGGCTGACTTACCGTCTCATAGATGTGGTCCACTGCTGCTGGTACTGGATGGCTGTGTCACGCTGTTTCAGCAAAGCATCTGTCTGTTTCTGTAGCCTCCTGTTCTCCTCCTCCACCTGCTCCAGTCGACTCAGATCCGTGTTGTGAGTGGCCACCTTCTCACTGTAGCGTTTGCTCAAGACGTCATATTCTTTCTTTACCCCCTCCAGCTTGTCCATGGCTGTGTCATACAACTTATTCAAAACCTCTGAAGAGCCGTTCTCCCTGATCACCTGCAGAAACAAACACAATCATGAGCCCCATTTACTCTTCAGATGTGGATTCATAAAGACGTTACAATGAGTTTCCCTCAATTAAGAGAAGTTGATGTAAAGCTGAGTGCCTCAAACATGACAAAATAACTAATACAATAAAACAACTGTAAAACAACTAAGGACTCAAGCCAGCAAGTGAAAGTGATGTATTTGTCAATGTATGGTAACCCATATTTGAAACGTGACATCTGCATTTAACCCGTCCAGTGAGCAGTCAACACAAGTCTGACTCTCTAACCAACCATTTTAAAAAACATAATTACTTATTAATAAACAATAATCCTAATATTTTACAATGTAATACAGTTTATTAGCCTAAATATATGTGCAGCTAGGTGACAGCCTGCACATATATATTTGTGACAACATAGGTTCAAAAGTTTAATCTAACACTAATTTAATGACATTTTCCCTAGGAATCTTGATGAACTATAATATTGATACTGTTTTGTTACACAGTGTTTGTTAATTATATTTTCCACACAAACAGATACAACAAACGACAAAGACCATAATTTATTATATTTAAAATCATAGGTTTCAGAGCAATTTTAGAGCAATCACAAGTCATTTAACAAATTTTGTCCACATATTGCTCAACTATAATGCTACTGTAGATACACAGACTTACTGCATTATTCATGTGTGGCCACAAACATGACTAAACTGGATACAATGGTTTCAAAAAACAGCTCATCCAATCTAACTACTGCTTAATTCCACAATGCAAACACCAGAGGGCGATCTTGAGTCTATTAAAAATCATCTACTGTCCTTGTCTGCAAAATCCTATCACTGTACTTAAACACAGAGAAGGTCATTAAACAAATGCAATAAAACATTGAGCAGATCACTTGTTCTGCAAAAACAGTGATCTATTAGAATACTATTTGCCCTAACTACATAATTTAAGCCAATGGCCTCTGATCAATACAAGGCAAAGCCTCATTCTATATGTCTAGAAGTGATTTTTATCTATGTCTAACTCTCCTCTAGGCCACGTTATCAGCGCTTAGAGTATCGACTAACTGCACAAGCCTCGGTTCTTTTCCATCAGTCAGCGAGCTCTTGCCCTTCTGGACTGACCTTTAGCAAGCAGCCTGTGTGCGTTTTGTGCAGCCAGTGGGCAACAAAGCAGCTTAAGCAGTGCTGACGGCTCAAAAGTCCTTTCAGTCTGCAGAGCTACAGTGCAGATCGTGTGGCATGCCTGATCTGACCTCTCTGTGACAGAATGAAGACGTAAACGCGAGCAGGACTGATGCATTAAACCTTTTCCCGCTCTGTTCGGGGATTTAAATCCGGCAGGAAACCGGATAAATCAATCAGACGGGAAAAGGCTCAGGCCTTCACAGCAGCCGCAGAGAACAGGCAGCAAGTCGACACGGTGACATCTGACTGAATAATCTCTGTCCCTCAACGTCTGATTTACATCAAGGTCAGGTGAGATTAAGTTGCGCTGGACGTACAGGATGACCGGCCTCAGGATTTATAACATAAAGGTGCTGTTAATGTAATACACTCACTAATCCAACATCACAGATGAACAACTGTGCTGGGGGAGAAACCACTAAATCTGCAACTTAATTAACTATCTATGAAGCTCACAGACAAACTCTGTATTCAAAGATCAACGCTGGAAAGGCTAATGAAGATCACGGTTTGGCTAAAATTCTGCACAAGTATTGGCATGAAAAGTACATATTTATTTTGGCACCCAATATTTTGGATTCAAATACTGTTTGGAAATTGCTGTTGTTTAAAAAAGTAAACAATAAAAAGACAATAACAGTCACCAAAGTCAATATGCTTTGACAAAATACACAAACTTTATATTCACCAAATCTGACAATTTAAGCAGTTTTCGTACCACAGTTTGGGTCCCTTTCCGTGTCAATTAATTACCATTTGGATGTAAACACCGTCTCCCATATCCATGAGGATCAAGTTTGTAATAATTTTTAACTGCCAACCCTTCAAGCATTCAAAAATGTCTGACACAGGCCCAGTGTCGCTGGGGGGTGTGAGGTCTGTACCTGCTGCTGCTGCAGCCTCATGTCAGCCACCTCACGCTGATCTTCAGAGTGAAGCCTCCTGAGCTCCTCACAGCTCTGCTTCAGATGGTTGTGTTCCCGAATCAGCCTGGCATTCTCTCTCTTCAGAGCCTCCATCTCCTCCTTGAGCGGAGACTGATCACTCAGTAGACGGCTGTGTTGCATGCTGGAACACAAACGCCCAAAACAAAAATAAACAAGCTTCTTTAACTATTACACAACACTGTAACATCTGTGAGAATTGACGTTGCACTTCACATGAACATTCACGGTAATGTTTCACTTTTATGGGCCCCACAGCTGAAAGACTTATACGGCAGTATAACACAATCAAAATGAATAAAACCTTCCCTGCAGAGTGTCGAGATGGAACGTTGGCTCCATATTGGAGACTTCAGATGGTCCTGTTCCAAAATCTAGCAAGCTGCATACGTAGTCAGAATTTAAGGCATCACAGAGACACTCCAGATGCAAAGACTGTTCTGAACGGTAGGGAGTACGATTGTGTTGCTTTTTAATATATATTTAATAGTTGTGCTTGGTAAATATTTTGCACACATTATAGGTTTTCATCTTAAAAACATGTGCAAAGAACCTTTAGTTGAGTGTTGACAGCACTTGAGTGTTGCCTTAGTAGATAAGTACTTATTGTGAGATTTAGTTAGAATGCTGCCTCAGAAGGCAACTGTCTATACATGCAGTAGACAGCAAAGAAGCTCACTAAACTTTGAAGCAGAGTTCTTCTGATCTTAAGGCTTCTGTGACACACGAGCAGTACAGCCGAGGACAGTTTTGTGGGTATGTGCTGTTATCAGACGCTATTGAGGGAATGCAGAACACTGGATTAATCCCTCATCAACTCAATCTTCCATCTCTCTGTGGACGCTCATGCCCAGCAGTGATGTAGACATGAGGGCATGTGTCCTTACATCATAATCAGATTATAGCCGTCGCACATCTGTGCATGGGGGGACTATATGATGTCGCTGTGTGAGTGATGGGACAATGGCAAATAGGAATGAGTCAGAGATGACAACAAAATTCCCTGTGTACACTTTCTCCCATATTGTCAATTAGTTTGGATAACTTCAGCAACTACATTAAACAATCAGGCAGAGTTTTAATAAAATGTTTGCTTTTTCTGTAATGTTATTATAAAAAATGAAGTAAATACAAAAACTGCTCTAAAATGCAGTAGGCACAGAAATATTCCAGCATTATTACAGCCGCAGAACAAAGTGTTTGTCTGTTTTTCAGACATTTAATAAAGCCATATTAAGTCTTCAGATGACGCGGGTGCTAATTAAAAGCTGTGCTACAACGGCAGCAGATGGCTCAAAGCATCCACCGCCCTTGTTTGATAGCACTTTTCCAATGAAATGCTGCTGCTCTCATACTGGGGCTGATGCTGGCTTGGTGCTCGGCCAGGGGATGAGCGTTTTATGATATCACCACCGGCTGTTGAGCCAACCATTTGAAGTTGTAATGAATACAATTTATAGCAACGAATTCACACATACAATATTTGTAAATGGTATAAATGGCATTTAGTTGGATGGGGAAAATAAAGTGCCACCATGCTGTGCAACACACTGCAGACCAATGTAGGAAGAGGACACACTAAACATGCATCATCTAATTGACGTTTACAGTATAAAATGTTTGTTGTTATAAAATACATTGTATACAATTTTGTTGATTATATTGGAGCATTCCAGTCTATTCTGAATCAGTTGTAGTAATTTTGAAATCTTGGGGTGGTCCCGGAAAGTGCATTGCGTTAGCAGCTCAACAGGCGCTGGGTTCGAACCCCAGAAAACACATACTGATAAAATGTACACTGAACGCACTGCAAGTTGCTTTGAATAAAAGCATCTGCGAAATGCAAAAATGGAACTTGAAACTTTATTTGGTGCTGACAACATGCTCCAATCCCCAGTCTTTAGCAGCTCTTAAGCTCAGGTTTAAGGCACAGTAAAATAACAATACATTATTTTATTTCCCACAACCAGCTGTTTTGCTCTGAAACCACATTGAAGCGTTCAGGCCTTGTGTACTCACTGGTAATAATCGGCTTCCTTCACTGCCTCCTCACACCTCTTCAGAGTCTTGGTGTGCTGGTTCTGCAGGGACTGCAGGTCTGCCATGGCCTTCGTGCACTGCGTTTTCAGACGCTCGTAGTCATGACCAGCTTTGGAATTTGGCCTTTTGGAAACAAGAGCAATACATCACCACCGTATCTCTCTGTCTGCAGAAGTAGTTCAATGTTACCTCGGATAACTCAGATACTTTTCCATCTAAAAGTTTAACTGTCTGCAATTACAAATGGTGATAACTGAAATTTGTTCTGCACAGGAATCAGTCTGCGCATAAAGAGACTTTTCGAATGATTTGTTTTAATTTCAGTATGAAATCAAACAAGCCTTTTTAATTTAATGCACATTTATTTTTTATTGTGCAAGATTTAGTGGTCTCAAAATTTAATAATAATTGTATGATTTTTTCATGACCTATCCAGTCATTTATTACTGGATAAGGATTTTTTAGAAATGGTTTTACAGAAATTGCTGAGCAGATAAACATTTGTGTGTCAGGCACCAATCTTTCAAACTAATACATTTTAAAGATTATACTTAATAAAGGGTTCCTTTTGACCAATGAAATTGCATGTCATTTTTTCTGTCATTTGTGAATACTGAATCAGGATTATAAAACAGAGCTAAATGTAACTAAAAACATTATATATAGTGATACACTAGAAAACACTGGTACCGGCAGTCATCAAACGTGGTGCCAGGTGAAGCGAGAGCCAATCGCTTGCGGAGTTCGTCCCGTTCCCTGGTGACTTGCCTCAGCTGGAACAGGATGGTGTCCAGGTTCTCGTTGGCCGGGCGGGTGTCACCGAGCACAGGTGGAGGTGATGAGGCTTTGGTACCTGCAATAGTGAGCACGTCACCGGAGCAAACAAAAGCACACGCAGCACTAATGCAATGCTGTGACACATTTCCACCGGACTCTAAACACCATTAGCACAGGTGCCTTAATGCAAATAATATAACAGTAAACTTTTATTATTATTATTATTATTATATAACCATGAATGATGCAATTTCAGGAGCATCTTTCACGAGATTAAGAGCTGTAGTAAATGATCATCCAAAAACATTTACATGAAATAAAATGACCTAAAAACAAGGCCTAGAATAAAATCTGACCTTTTAAGCTTGAGTGTACTAAAAACAAATGCCACACAGCAAAACAAAGCCGCAAAAATAACAGTAACAAATGTAAAAATGCTGGAGGTCATGATGGCAGACAGGCTGAGCTCTTCATGTAAATGACAATCTTTTGACATCAGCTGCAACTAAAATTCCACTATAATCTTTTGGTCTTGAACAATCTGCAGCAAATATTCAGAGAATGATTTCAGCTTTACACAGTAGCAAAAAGGGATAATCTCCATTAAAGATAAAAGCTGAGCAGGAGATGTAGTATTTGTGAATATGTCATTTCATTGTCTTTCTAGGGATTTACTAGTAGCCGTTACCATGAGCTCTCTTAATAAGCAGTATCATAGCCATAAATATGAACTTTCTGCACATATTTTTAAACCAGTGTATTAAATTGCATGGTTCTTACCCCTTTTGAGTAATAACTAGATTTAGCTAATAAGAGAGTTTTTACACAAGGACCATTTCTTGTCAATAAAATGTTTTGTAAAATTTAGTCCATTTCAAGTCAGTTTATTTTAACTCTGCTTTAAGTCACTTGTTAGGGTTTATTTTGGGTCATATAATCCCTTATTCATAAAAAAAGTGCTCTGTTCATTCAGATTACAACAACATTTCAGCACAGAACTTGATATTAAAAGTGTTGGTGTAAAAAACTTTGTGAATATTTACAATTTTCAGCACAACTGGCAACAGACAAAAATAGTGACACATTCTGCCTCAAACTCAGCCCCAACACAAATACACTGCTTCTGTCAAAGACCTAAACATGCAAAGGGCATTATGGGTATTTCTGGCAGCGCTTTGTTGACCCTTTAAAAATCCTCTGTGAAACCGGCAAGTTACAAGTTACATAGTCCAACTGGCATGGGACCAGTTCAACAGGGCTTGGCTTTCAAACGCAACTGCCATGCCCTCCCAGCAGCCACTATCACCATTTACACGAGCCTTTGGTATGATCTGTGGCAGTTAAAAGGACAAACGCATCACACACACCCACACACGACACATCATCACCATTACAGCCCGTTGATGATGTGTGCGAGGTGTCAAATGCGGAAGACGAAACTCTGACATACCGACACTGCTGAGTGAACTGCTGCTCTCAGAGTCTGATGGCATCGTGGACAGGACGCTGTAGGTGGAGCCTGTGGGAGAGAGAGAACACAATTAATAACTCAACACTGAGGCCATTAATTAACAAAATACTCAACAGACAGACAGGCGGCACTCCAGAAAATATTGAATATTTTATCTGTAACTTACTACAGTACCTTAAAGCACATAAAAAACAGCATAGTAAGCAAATAAATGAAACGCCACTTAACTAGAAACTTTGTTAAGCTCCGCCCCCCATGGTTACTGTTGGTAGAGCAGACAACCTTTACAGAAAGTCTTCTGTGTTCTTGAAGTGGTAATTAAAAGAACATTAGTCTTACGCGTACAGGAATGAATGTAATATTGCATTTTCCATCTGCCACTTTTCTTTACAAAAATTGTTAAATTATTGTCAAAGTGTTCCTGTAGCTCAACTGGTAGAGCATTGCGTTAGCAGCGCAAAGGTTGTGGGTTCGATCCCAGGGAACACAAGTACTGATAAAAAAAATTTATATATGTCTGGTCCTACAAACATTCCCACTCTATGGTACTGTGAATTCCACCAATATAGCTTGTATTATCACCTGAACTAATATTTAAATGAACAACAAAGTAACATTACTTTTTCTTGGAACATATTATTCAGGTCTCCTTACTGACCTTAGATTGGTCACTAATGTTTTAAAGGCGGGGCCTTTCAGTTTTATTCGCAGCACTTATACTTCAGGCTTTGTCTTAAAGAATAGAGTGTGTGTGGTGACAAAGACTTGCTTCATTATCATAGGCCTCCAGCAGCGGACACACGCACACGCGCACGTGCACATGCACACACACACACACACCCTCAGTCTACAGAAGATCACAGCCACTCGAATCTTCCTTCACACTCTTATCACATCAGCAGACACAAAATTCTGCGTCTGAGGAGCAACTGCAGCAGCACTTCAATGCCTCAGCCTTAAATAACTTCAGGGATGTTTTGTGATGATTTTTAGAGCAAGCATTACAGTTGCAACATTTTTGGGGTGGAGGGGGTCAGATATATATCCACCACTCAAGAGATGTCACCAAAACAGGCCTAAAAGAAAAACCATACTGCAGCAAACAAACAACAATTTAATCAATTCAAATGAGTGTGTCAAATAATTGAAATACTAAAAACGCTCATTCTGGTGGTGGAATGAGCTAATGACATCAATACATTCTACTTGTCTGTTGGAAGCTTTGGGTAACAAGGTTGTGTTGAATTTCTGTGGCACTGCTGACATCAAAGGGTACAGCAAAAATAATGATGGTTTTCAAACACTCCCCCACAACACAGCCATAAAGCAAAACAATGCAGTCTGACAACGTGAACCAAAAAAACAAACAATTAACAATTCAACAATTTCACGTTTCATTTTACTAATGTTTAATGTGCAAGTTGGAATGAATCATTTTAGTGCAAACTATGCATACAAATACAGCATCTGAAATCTACAAACACTCTCTCGATTGCATTTTTGTAAAATATAAAAATAAATAAAATAAAAATTACCCAGAAGGATGTACTGCAAATATCTGAACACAGACACATTTATCAAAATTCATATTGGTCAGGTTTTAAAACAATAGCTACAGCCCTTCCCTGTCTGCATGTATTAAGTAGGTCAGAGATGCCATGCTGTGCCCTGGGCATCTTCTTGTGTTTGTTTATTTCCTGCTCTGCACACACTTTGTTCAACAGTCGTTTCAGGCAAGACAACGATCAAACCCCCAACAATCCCCCCAGCCTGCATCACAAACATGAGATGACATGTGCAGCTATGACGGATTCGGCTGAATTTTAAATCCTGCTATATGGCATAAAAACAAATCCACAGGCAGAGGGTGAACATGCACAGACCGTCTTCCTATAATAAACCAGTGCAAGTCCTACACTGAGACAAAAGCTTAATAATGGATGAACTCAGAGCTTTTGTTCAAGTATTCATCCAAAAAACACATTTATCCTTAAACCCAGACAACCAGCAGAATCTGTTTGTATGAGGGCTGATCTTCAATCACCATCATCTTATAAGAAGATAATAACTGTGACTGAACACATTATGTTTCAGATTATCAAGTTTGAATATCTTAAGGATATTGTATTCTAAAAATAACATTCAACGTATCCTGGATTTATACCTTTTCTGAAGAAAATATGACGGGCAAAGCCGTTTCTAAAGTGTTCTGGGGGGTTTAGAGTGTTGCTATGGAGTTACTAGGGTGCTACTTCCTGACCCAGGTCAAAAAAGCTTATCCACTATGGTATCTGATTTCTATGGTATATAGACCTTAAGATATGGTTTGGGTTCCTCATTAAAGCTGCAATCCGTAACGTTTTTCTTAAAAATGAACATATTGAGAAATACTTATAGAGCAGGTTCCCCAATTAACAATGGTAAATTTATAAGAAAAATTTATAATTTGGTTGTCTGGTCTGATTTAGCAGGAATTGTCTGTCTGTAAACAGAACATCCAGCTACTATATTTTATGTATTGCCTTGTAGATGATGCAGCGTTTGTAGCTTGTTCTTACAGCAGTTGTTCAGAATTTATATACGTTCAGAAAATAACTCTGCAAGGACCCAGTAATTGTATGTATTAAACAGAAATAGTGGTAGAGAGGCCAAACTTACAGACTGCAGCTTTAAATGCATGTCTGTGAGATTTTTTTTCTTCCTGGGTAATTGGCATCCATTAACAAAAATCGTAAATCTGATCATTAGAAAGGAACTGAAACTGAACAATTTCAGGTAGAAAGTCTGGTACAAACATGGTATGTGCAACAGTACTAGTTCAGAGCTAATAGATTCCTGCTTAAGTAAACTCCACTACAAAACTGCTATTTGGTATAAACTAGAATCTGCATGTTGTGGGTCAGTCCTGTTCCTTGCTGGGTCGGCCGAGAGAGCTGCTACAGAATGAGGCTGATAAATGATTCTGTTTACACACATCTCAGCCCTTTAAATCAAACTGAGGCAAACTTAGGCTTTGCTGCTGCTGTGGGAGCCACAACACAAGCTGAAAGACAGAAAGCCTCAGGAAAATAAACGTCACATCACATAGCCTGTAGTTTCCCATGAGGCTGCTTGGCACAAAGGGCAAGGTTCAGATGAACCAGCCAATGAGGGTTTAGGGTTTGTCACATGACACGTCTGTGTTTACAGTTGGCCTGGTGATAGCGTGAAGTGAGGACAGAGACATGAGACAAAAGCACCGATCTCTTGTGTATAAGGTGATGTCACACACAGATAAAGGGGGCATTCCCACTTTTGAAAATGCTGTTTAAAACAAAATCAGGAGAGTAATCTAATACTTATTCAATACAAAAGCATGTGAATGACCCCAGCATATAAACACAGAAAGCACTGAAAAAAGAAACGCTGAGGGAAACTTTTACTACATCTGATGCTGCGTTGCATAAATACGCTGACAGGCACAAAAGGACCCACTTTGCTGTGTGGCAGTAATAGAGCAAGACTGTGGTCTCAGAAACGCTATTTCTTCACGAGACATACTAGAAGCACCAGCTTTTAGTGCTGGTAAACCACATCGCTAACCGTCAGACAATCATCACCTTATCATTTCACTTCCACCACAGGAAACCCTGGTTTGTGGGCAACTTCCCCCTACTCACCACCTCTTGTAGAGATTTGCCATTTCATTTGCCACTGCATTACACACTTTTCATTGAACAGAACATACAGACTGTCTGCAGGAAATGCTGTTAAACCATCAGAAGCGTTTAGAACCACACTGTGCATCAAAGCACAAAATTAATCAATTTGACTAGAAATTCCCTGGTTCTGTCTTCCTACTGCTTTAACACACATAATATTGGCCTTAGAGCTGAATGTATTTTTTCAATGAAATCCAGAAGTGCAGAGCCAGCTGTAAGCTGTAGTTTAACTTCCTGAAGAATGCAAATGTTGTTAAAATGTTTTAAAAACACACCTCTGTTTGAGCAGTGATGTAGGGTAAGTCTGCATGTTTGTCCGAATAATGGTGTGAAAACAGTCCTTGTGGTGCAGAAAATTAAATTCTTTTCAAAACCTCAAAACCTGATCATGCTGCAGAAACCTTCAGAAGGTGACATGCCAGGAAATAGAATAATCTAGAATAACACCCCTAAATAAACTAAACCAACTGTACATCACTCTGATTGTGCTGCACTTACAGCTCCATAATTCAGTCTTACTCTAATACAGCATTTCCCTAAGGGACATGTGGCCGCTTTCTGATACCCTGCTTAACATTTTGCAGCCACTCAGAACTCACGTCCTTCCCAACTGTTAAAATCTGGGTTTACACAAAGTCATATGCACAATGTACCAGGATAACTGGTTTGCATGGTGATTAGCGCTAATTTTTACATAGCGTCCATGATATTGGTACCACTCATTTGCGCTTGTCTTTAAAAATACATTGTCCCAACATGACCTGAAGTCAGAATTAGACATGGTCCTATCACGGCTCTGTTTATTTCCATCACCTCACAACCAGCATTTAAACTGTAGCACTTCTGCAGTTCCTTAGCAATTAAGCAGCTTTGGAACACTTGAAAATGGTAATGAAGTCCTGCTTGATAGCTGAACCTCTGAATCGCTGGTGAAGCCGTGAGGCTTGTGTCCTATAAAAGAGACCTTGACTAGCATATATCTACATGGTGCTGGCACAGTATCATTTTGTTTCCTTTAATTCCAGTCTTAATGCACTCGTTCATGCGTTCCACTGCCATTAAAACGTCAGGAGCTGCTGAAGAACGTTCACACCACAAACTGAGCTGAGATCAATACTGTTCTCACTTATCATTTGGAGACATATGGACTGTACAAAACAGCTGTATTGAGCCACGTTAGTGATGAGGCGTTAAGCTAAACTAATATAATTTGTCAACTAGATAGACAACAAGATGGATGGAAAAAACATCTTGATCGACACTGAAAGCATCTAGCAGGTGGATAAAAAGGGAAGCTGGCATGCAGAATAGAAAAGATACATGCTATCCTGTCCTTGAGTGTGACATTAAAAGGCAAAAATCCTAAAAAAAACCTTTTAGATCTGAAGTGAAGACCTTGAATCAGAGTGGAATCAGTATTCATATTTCATGGCTTGAGAGGCAAGAGTAGAGTGCTACTACAAAACACACTCAAAACTTCATTCACAAAATCAATTCTGTAGTGAGTTTTCATAATCAAATAAATAACCAACAATAAACAGTATATATAATAAACAGTATTTAGTAATAAAGCTCTTAAAAACTGCATTGATAAATCAAATCCATCAGAGTAGGACAAACAACTTAGCAAAACTATTAAACTGCAAGACTACAGGAATTATTAATAATTCTTATGGATTTTTCTGCATTACCATGGAATCCTACCAGAATACAAATCTCCCATATTTCCCTACATCAAACCCAGTTCTCCTCAGACTCACTAAAAAGGGTGCATGTCTGGCACTGGGGGACATTTAAGAGCCCTTCTTTTGATATACTGTCACATTGTAACTTACACTGTCTACTGCACCGATCACCGGTGATCAGAGTGGACGGCCCCTATGCTCCATAAACAGCACAATCTGCTGACTGTGCAGTTTCACTAAAACAAAAGCCCTGTTGTCTTTGAACTGGACCTACATCTGACTGCACGGAGGAGTAACCCAGCAGCCTGCTGCGGATGAGCCCTAGCCTATAAGAATCACCTGCCTCTCTCCTTATTCAGAATGGAAATAGATTAGACCATAAAGCCAGAGTGCAGCATACAACTGCCTTCTGTCTGAGGAATCAGGCCGTTACTCTATAGGTCACAGAAGTATGTCCACATCTAGATCAACGACAAAGTTAACATCACACGGCAGAGCACACTGCAAAAACCACGCTAGAGGGAAACAGCTACCAAATGACAGCAATTTAAAAGGTGCCGAGTCAACAGAAATGATCAGGTCGAGTTAACGATAACCAATACGTTTCGGTCTGTGGAAATTGCGAGTCTGCAGTAAGTCCGCTTTAATATCATCTACAGCACATAAATCTCACTTTTCCTGTCACGTTAGAGAGATTGATCGACAACATT
>JAZGTK010000712.1:0-22149 GCA_036877625.1 Ambastaia sidthimunki
TGTATGTATGTATGTATGTATGTATGTATGTATGTATGTATGTATGTATGTATGTATTTGTAAACATCATTCAGACCTTTTGAATGTTCCTAGTAAAATAATCTTTAACATGTTTGTTAGTTGTCTTACAACCTAAAATTGTTAGCCGGGGTTAGCGTTGTAGCCGTACCGTTCTGCTGCTTATGCTCATATAGTCTCATTATGGTTTCATTAATCTGTAATTCAGCCTCATGGTTTTTGAATGAGGGATTAAACTGTAGAATGTTCAATAGTATTGATCTAACTAATGTGAAGCGTTAAACACTTTCAGGTGTAACTTATGCGCAGACTGAGAATTATTAAAGCCTTTAATGACATACTTTCAGAAAACCCGGCTGTGCTATAAACTGTGTTTAGGATTATTATCCTGTGGATGAGGATTGTGAAATGAAATCTCGTGGCAGGCTGTTTTTTGTTTCCAGAGAATATTGGTAATTGAGATGCATTCTTCTCAAAGATTTTCAGCTGTCTGGTCAAATTACGGGAAGACGTGTCTGTCCGACCTCGTAATCACGGACGTAATATCGATGATTGTTCTTTTACCACAAAGTTTATGTCCATGAGAAAGTTAATTGCTTTAGAATGATGGAAAAACTTATAAAACAGCCGCACGATTAATACGTAATATGCACCATCTGGTGCTAAACAAAGAAAGAATAAAGTAGAGGGTTGTGTTTCAATAAAAACAGCTGAAGGAATTTTTAGGTGGGTAGTTTGGTATACAATCTGTGTGTGCTACTAATCTGTTGAAAGCGGAGGCATTGTCCTGCACTGACATCTTAGGGCAGTAAGCCACATTGTAAAGATTATGAAAAAAATCACATTTATGACATTACAATGAGAATCACATGAGGTTTGTTTGGTGGATTGGTTTGTCCTAAACATTTTTATGAAGTGAATAAAAATTAGACATGTAGTTGGGTCTAAAGCTTTTTTTTTGGGTCCAGTTTTTATTAATAATTTTATTTCATTCCAAGTTATATTATCAGTGAAACATTGATTAAAGGTTTGTGCTAATTGTTCTAAACGTTTTTGCAGCAGAATTGAGAACGTTCCAAATAGGACATTGCTGGTGAAGGAAATCGAACCCTTTTCACAGAGTTAAAATGGTCAAACTGTACATTTGATTTATGATCTAAGGATAGTGCTTCATTTAAAATATTCCGTTTATGTCATAATTCGTATTTTGTTTTTAACTATAAAGCAAAAACCGTGTTTTTGTTTTTTTTAATAAAAACTCTCAGAAGACCTGTTACAGAAAAACATGTCTGATAAGTAAAAACCATTGCATTTTTTTCTAGTGTTACGGTTTCATCCGATTTATTTAATATTTTTTAACCTTTTGTCGTTCTTTGTCATTGATTTATATTCCCCACTGTCTTCATATACTGACTAAACTCAAGGGTTTCACTTCATTAAACATTAATTAGAGGAGAGATGTCACCTGTCAATCAAAGAGTCGACTTCAGCCCATCAGCTGATACAGACTCACATAACCAAATGTGACAGATAACTGAACGTAAACTTTGACCTTCATCTGGCTATTGCACCATCAAATAAAGAGAATTTTCTGAATTGTCCTTTGAATAATGTCAGTGGTCTTGATCTGCGAGTGAATTGACACCTGTCTTACTACATTCGCTCGTGTCAAAGTTGTCAGTTTCTCCTCGTGTACCCTCGGTTTATGAAGCCGTGTGAAGTTGTGGATCACCCAGCCCTCAGTCAAGCATGTGACTGATTTAGGAGAGCGTGAGCCGTGATGATTCAGAAGATCAGAACCTTGTCTCTGGTTTTAATTTTTAAGTGTTAAAGACTACATTGATAATTAATCTTTTTTTGCGTTTATCAACTTGTAAATTAAGTCAAATGAAATGCGAAATGAAGGTTCTAGATCGCTGATCAAATGTAAGCAAATTTGGGACATTGACTGTGTAAATTCTTTGTACAGAAGATCAGACTTCTTTGACTCCCAAAAGCACAAAAGACACTCGTGGAACATTTTGTGTCAGGCTGGGATAACAACTCAACTGCATACTGTCATTAACACAGAAAGGGGGCATATATAGTACATGTGAAATAGTAGGAAATTAAAAAAATTAATATGACAAAGTCATATTAATTAATAAAGATGTCATGCTGTTTTTTTTTTTTAAAGAATACAGTTGCATTAAGCAGAAAAACGTAATAGAAGCACTTTCAACAGTAGTAGTTTTAAATGCAACAGAAATTTAAGTTACATTTTCACACTGTAATTCTAATTTAAATTTTTGTTGCATTTAATTTTTTTTAATATATTGTTTAAATTCACAAATAATTTGTAATGTAGCTTATTGTTAATTATTGGATGTTGAGCAGCTAGCCTTCTAGGTATTTTACCATGAAACAATTAATCTCCATTAATTTCTTACTACTTTAATTAAAACCTTTTTACACTTTTAGCTTGTAATATGTAAAACTATCTTACTGAATAATGAATGAATTTAATTTTACAGCATATCGAGCGCTATAATTACTCATTTATTTGTGGCATTACCGTAAGCAAACAAGCGCCGCGCAGTTTTTCTCCGCATGGAAATGGCAGCCTGACGCATCTTTCCTGTGTAAATGAGGAATCTCTTTTTCTGTTTTCCCCTTGTTATTTTTATGGCACACGGTGTGAGCAGCCCTGGTCCGCGGCATTGTTTTGTTGGCCCTGCTCTGTTCTGCCGTTCTTATTTATTCATCTTAATTTGTGGCATCGCTTTCAGCTCCAGCGCCTGCCGTTCTACAAGCGCTGGGAGCGATCACGCTGACCAGCCGGGTCACCGCCAGAACGTGAGGCCAAAATGAGAATTTCTGCAAACAAACACAATCAGGCCGCGATTAGATTCCGCTTTCATGATCTTGAAAGGAAATGCAAAGGAGATTAGATAACAGGCGGGCCATAAGGCTCATTTATCCCGTTTGGCGCTAAGTGTCTGGAGATGGCTAAATGCTTTAATTCCCCACTTGTGAGGAGCACCTCGGGCCAACTCTAGCTATTGCAGAACTTAACTAATGGTATTAATGTTTAACAAGGAAAAAACAGCAAAGCTTATCGCGTGAAAGTTTGCCTCGTCGTGTTCGCCCCACACTGGTTCTTTTTTCTCAGAGTTCCCATCCGTTTTAACTGCCACTCTGTGGTTAAGTGGCCGTGGCATTTTTTGGACCCACCAAGAAAGAGCTGTCTTAGCGCCAGTGGTTTTGATTTAGGGGCCAGGCCTGGCACGCTGTGCCCGGTCGCTGTTATCTGAGTGAGGCTAATGGACGTTCTGGAATTAGAACAGGCAGAAAGCGATCTAAATGGAAACCTTTGCGAGGCAGCTGTTTGCTAGTTCACAAGAATACCAATAAATGGCAGCTACATAGCTTTCCTTAATCAGATTCGAGCAATCAGCTTGAAAAAAATTCCCATATGGCGCGGGAAAGCGGCGAGAAGGAAGGGAGAGCCATGGGTTACCGCAAGGACATAGGCCACTTCAAGGTTACCGTGTCTGGCTACAATTAGCCACTCGTAGCAGAAAATGGACCGATGCTTCAGGGAGCTATTGCAACTTAGTCGTTTGTAATTAGTCAGTTAAGAATTACTCGCAGCTAAAAGCAAAGTGTGGCACTGTTTGACCGTTTACAAACATGTTTTCTTTAAAGCAGGCTCGCTGCTCCACATGGCATACATTTGTAAATATGCAATGGCTGTGAGAAGCTAAGTTTGAGACTGCATCAATTCTTTCAAATTTCAAAGCTTATATTAAACTTTGTCACTGGCTTCCAGGCATGCGTTGTGTATTGTGACTCCAAATAAAATGTAGTATTTAATGTGGTGGAACTTAAACAGTGACATGGTCATTTAACAAACACTTTTCTTTTGCTTCGTTTGAGAGATTTATTTTTGTACTGCGGTCATTGCTTGTAATTCTGCATCAGCCCCTTAATTCTGTTTGTAAACCCAAGTAAGTTTGAAGGACTCGGTGGTCTGACAACTACACAAAGTCATCAGCATTCACCGCAAATATTTGTCTCATAAAATTCATGTCAGAGCAGGACGGGCTAAAGATGTTCAGATCTGTCTGAATTTATGGAACTTCACTTCATCTTCCCATCATAGCTGATTGTCTTAAACAATATGGGATGCTGTCAATCAGACATCAGCCATCCTTAACAGCACCGTATGAAATCAACTTTCAGTTTATTTCATAATGTTCTTTTGGCTGTAAAATTTAATAAACCCTGCAGTACTTAATTTGACTGTTCCTTCGCTCATAAGGAAAGTTATTCTGTTAGCCAGATGTTCTTCATCAGAACTTTGATTACTATACAAGTGTTTCATAAGCAAAACAGCATGTGAAATATCTTTTGTTGTTCTCTCACATCTTTTGCTGATAAAAATGTGACCAAAGGCAACTGGATTTCTGTGGTCCGAGCAATAACAAAAAGCAAAAACTCAATGTTTTGTTTGAAGTTGATGACTGAGGAAAACGGTGGCCAGACGTATTATTTTTTAAAGTTGAGTGAGGAACGCAAATTAAAAAAAAACCAAGGAGTGTTCTTTGAAACTGGCTTTGTTCTTTATGTGAACAGTTATAGAAAAACGGCGAACGTGTGACGCGAGCTGTTGATAGAAAGGTGAACGCTATCGTTGCGTCAGCTAGCAAATGTTAGCATGTGAGCGCCTTGCTCTGTTATCAGCTGTCATGCTAATCAGCTAATTAAACAATCCTTACAGAAACAGGGATTTCAAATGCCACCGTCTCTATGCAGACGTTCTCATTTTTAATGCAGTTTTGACTGGGCGTCTAAAAAACAACTCAGCAATAGAGGATAGATAAATTTGGCTGAAACCAGCCCAAGAGAAACATTCTCCTCTAGGGGTCATTTTCTCTTATTGACTGTGGTGATCTCAGTTGAGTTTATCCTGATTATATGTGCAGGCAGAGTGTGGGCCATTCTCAACACACGGTGCATGTTGTAGTCCAGCAAAATAACTCATGTTTAATTTTTCAGTTTTAAGTCACAATTTATTATGCATGTCTGAAAATGTTAAGTTGGAGCAATTAATAAAACAATTGTTTTTGCAGGCAGGTTTTTTTTGTTTTACCATGATGGTCATTAAACACACACACACACACGCACACACACACACACACGTTACTGGCAGATGCACTTATACAGTATATACTGTGCACGCACATACTGTATGTAGGGCAGATCTTGCCCTTTTGTCAAACTCAACCAAGCCTGTTGAGAGCAAAGATGATACTAATTGAATAATAATATTAGGCATGATGATTACTAGAATAGATCTCCAGACTGCAAACTCTTTTGTTGGCCAACAACACACTTCAATTCCATTCAGGTTTCCATTCCTCAAACGTGGAGTGAAAATTCCAGATGTGGCCATCGCTGTCACCCCTGGATGGCTCCTGACCTCAAATTTATATCCAGCTCAAGCTCACAGCTGCAACACTTCAGAACATGCCTCCCGCAGCTGGTGCGAGCACGCTTAACAGTGATGAACTCCACCGTGGGACAGAGAAAGCTCCACGGCTACCACAGACAAGAGCGTTTGAATCCGTTTTAATAACGTCTATTACGAGCGCGCCGTAGGATCAAAACTCCCCCATCTCCATCATTAATACATGAGAGGATTTTCTCGGCATCTTTCATGAAAGTCAAAGCAGCCAAGGTCTGCTGAAGTGCAGAGCGGACCACAAAGGAAAAATTTCCCCTAGCGGATGTCGAGCGGAAAAAGGAGCATTTAAATAGCAATACGCATAATAGTTCTAAATCAATACAAGTCATCAATAGAAGTCAGATTTGTTTTAATTTATGTGAGACGTTTACGGATGAGCCTCGGGGAGTTTTGTAGGCCTCACTTGTACGCCACCAGCCTAACCTCTATTGTTATTTTAGTGTGTCCTCTCATCGTACACTCCTACAAATAAAAATAAGAAATCAATGTAAGACGTAATTTTTACCCCGCTGATTTAAGTGGCCACGACAGGCCAAATCCAATAGTGCCACTAAACCTGACAAGCTTGACATGTGCATCGCCATGCTGCCCCTCAATTATGCAGGGCCCAATGTTTCCTTGCCTTTTAATTGAATCACACCGTCTCAAACTTGTTATTTTTAATTTGTTCCATTTGATTTCTGACACCAGTGCCTGGGTGGCATGAATTATGCAGACGAAGACCTTAATTGTCTATCTTATTAGAACGAAACTAATTGCGAATGATTAAAAAGCGAAACGGCGGATGTTTTGCTCTTATATAAGTTTCTGCGCCTGCCCAAAATTACTGGGCTCATTTGTTGCCGGTACTGTGCATGTTTTGGTGGCATATGTCAAATCGTTTAATGGCCATGTAGGAAATGTTCTGATCTTCGTGTGGTGAGCAAGTTGTGTTATGATTTTAGGACGGGGCCCACTGCTGTAAAAGAACACAAGCGCAGACATCTGAGTCTTTCTCAACTGGAGAAGTCCTCGCATGAAACGAATCGAACATAATTCACTCGTTTGGCTAGCGTGCACTGATAGTTAAGTTTTATTGATCTTTTCTCTCGAGTTTTGATTAGCCCATTTTTTGCAATTGTTGGACCTGTTTGTTACATGAAATATTACTTTTAATATCTGGACTGAGGTTGATAGTGAGCAGATCTTACTTTACACTTTAGGAAAACGATAGAATCTCATGCAGTCATAGTTAATGGAATACATCAAAGAAAGCTTAAAAAGTACATTAAAAGATGCTTTTGAACAGCATTGTTCTGTAAATTTGAATGTTGCAGCAGTTAGCGTGCTAAAACTGCATTGTGTTGCATTGATTGGATTTTATGAACTAATGCATGTGCATGACCACAATAAAATGCATCATTAATAGAATTAATGCATTCATTTAGTTTTCTAAATATTAATCGCTGTAAATGAGTGTTATGATAGTGGTGTTTACAAAAAGCTGTTCTGTCCTTTCAGGAAGGAGTTGCTAAATTTAGGCTTTGGTGGAAACAGAGGTACCTGGTTGTAAGGTACATGTCTTTTAAACTGGAATCACTTTGGAGGTATCTGGAAATCATTGCTCCCCCTGTACTTGCTTTAGTTTCATGAATGCTCAATCAATTCAACAGGACAGCTTAACTTTCCTTTTTTCTCCCATAACCACAACCATTTATAGTCCCAAAGGCGCTTACTGACCGAATTCAAAGTGTATTTTCACAAAGCCTTGAAATTTCACCTTTGGAGGGCAGTTTGGAAAGAAAATCCACAAAGTGGGCGAAATTCCTCTTTTTGATGATCTAAATGGTTAAAGGGGCCACAGCACTGGCAGTTCATGCCCAAATGTCCATATGGATTATGTTTCAGTTGCTGGGCTACATACACTCTGCTGTGTTGCCGGCCCTTTAAATGCATCAGTTTTTCTGCCAGTCCATTACAATGACTGACATGTGCGAAGCCTTTTAATAATTTGTTGTCATAAATAACCAATATGGCCGTAGTCTTATCAAACTATGTACTGTAGCACTTTATACTCTGACATGTTGGCATGCACGCAGGGAAAAAAGGCATAAGCAAATGTTTTTGATTATTAATGCAATTGAAAATACACTGTATTGACAGATATAAACTTTTCCACAGATTTATTCTGCAACCAATAATTGTGGTGGAGGGAGGGGTTACTGTGATAAAGTGAGTAGTGTTTGTCTGGTCATGTGATCTCAATATGGCAATCATCATAGCCCCTCCCACTGTGCACGAGTCAGCTTTTTGTTAGCCCCTTGATATGTCTTTAAACGTTTGTCAAAAAAATTCATTTTGTTAGATGTGCAGAAATTAACATTAATTTTTTATTTAAGATTGATGTTATATGACCACGTTATTTATGCTCGTTTAGTTTGTTGCTTCTTTTAGTTTGTATGATATGATTATATAAACAACATAAAGAATAGATCTCCAGTGGTCAACCCACTGGAAAGACTGGCTGTAATGTTACCTGTAATGTTCAGTTTTGGTGAAGCCCATCATCTGTGTATATACTAAAGAGATGAGGCAGGGAAGATGGGTCTCACTGTGTTTCTAAAACCCACCTGTCAGGTAATGTTGTTTGGCCTTAAGACTAAAAAGCTTTGCTAATTCCGTATGCATGATAAGTACGACGTGACAAGCACTGCTAATTTAAGAAGTCCATCTTAGCATAAAAGTCCCTTCCAATAAGGTCTCCTTGCCTGGCACCGTCCATATGATGAAGTAGCTCACTAAATTTCAAGAGCATCTCTGAAATGGTAGCAGATTCTTGTCCACTGAAATGACAATTAGAGTCACTTTCTACACAAGTTAGGTTTGATGTCTCCTGTCAGCTGTGGGGAGAGGGTTATGTTGGGAGACAGTGACTAATCTGCTCCGGCTCTGATTGCATTGCCCCCTCATGATCCACTCATTGACCACACCAAACGTGGGGACAGGAGATGGACGGTTTGGGCCGGGTGGGGGGACAAACAGTCTTTGGCTGACTTCACATTTCTTTAGGTTGTGTGTAATGGATCTGTCATTGAGGTGGCCTCTTCTCCCGCTCGTTTTGCTTTCTAAATGTGTGTGCTAGATTTCTCACTGATAATATTGGTACGTCATTTATGATTGGAGGTGTGAAAAGTACTGAGAAATTTTACTTGTACAAGTATACAAGTATAGTTTACACTGTTTAATGTCAGGATTTTGTAAATTCGTTTATTAACATTTAGATTTACGCATGTAGCAGGTGTTTTTTTCCAAAGACACTTACAGTGCATTCAAGCTACAGTTGAGTCATTAGTCATGGAAATGTTTTTTAGATCAGTTTCTTTTTGTAATTGTTTGTTCTTGTTTCAGTTAACAAGAATGTTTTTGTTTATTTTTTGGTTTTGATTATACTGGCCCAAACTGATTTAAAATTACTAATTTATGTTTTTCCCACTTTGTTCTAAAACCTGTTACCGTACAAAACTTTACGTTGACATAAGTATAGTTTTGAATAGATTAAATGATTGTTCTGTARTTTTACAGGTTTTCTGTGACCCTGGAGTGTATGACCCCATTTTTTTACACCCTCATAGTACAGAGTATCATTTTTTGTCTTGTAAATGTAATTCAAAGCGAGTATAGTAAGGGTATTCAGTTTCAATAGTACTCAAGTACAAAATAATATAAATAATATATACATATATTAATGATATATAGTATCCATGTATTTGCCTAGAATGGCATAGAAATTTGCTCAGTTTAGCATTAACCACCATGATGTGAAATTATCCTCTTCCTTGACAATAGAGCTCTATGCTTCACCAGTAAAAAAATGCGTCTGACAGGAAATGCTGCGCTCAGTTTCTGAAATACAGCTTCATTGTAGCAACCGAAAAATTGCCTTATTTTCTATCACTCTTCTTCCTCTGACAGTACAGTCGCCGTGCGTCAGTCCACAGCCAGCCTATCGCATTTGTAAACGCCTCGCTGCTATCTAATGTGGTTTTGTGGCAAGCTGATGGGTAAACACCCATCTGAAACGCTTGTGATTGACTGATCTGTCTGTGTAGAAGAGGTGAAATGTAAACAGTTGCTGTTTGGAGTGTCTTGGCCTGGTTTATTCCTGTTCTTATTTATCAGAGCGAATCGGTAATTGCTGTCAGTTAGAGGCATAAAGGCAGTGGTTTGCTGACGCTCGGTAGGCGAATCTGCGCGAATCCTCTCGGATGTGGCTTTCCCCCTTTGCCTCCAGAGACTCATCCTCGCCATCCTTGTTTACCTCGTATTGTCAACAATGAACGGGTTCAGGTAGAAATTAAAGAGGGCTTAGCAGACACAGCACAACTGTAATTGAGAATATTACCTTCTGAATGCCAGCAGTGATTTGGGTGTAAGCAAGATGCCAAGAACAAGTTTTTTCTAGAAAAAAGAAGAAAGGGTTTTGGGATGCTGTCTTTTGCAGAACCTGCTTGTTGACTCCTTTCCTAGAGCAGAAGTCACAAATTATCATTTTTACACTCGGATCTGAGGCACATGTTTATGCATTACTGATTACCCATGTTCAAAATAACTTGTTAGTAAAACTCAATCTTACCTGGTTTAGGATTTGGCAGTCTAGACTAGCAACATTGATTTTTCGAGGGGTGAATTTACCCACTGTGGGGTATTTCAGAACAAAAGCAATCCATCTTAACCAGGCCGTTCTGTGACTGTCAATCTTTCTGTCTGAACAAGTCTGTGTAATTGAGGCATATTATAGAATGAGTATCCCCCAAAATCTAGCACTCAAAACTGGCCTTCAAAATGAAGAATTGTGTCTGGCAAATAGCATGTAGAAAAGATTTTTAGGTGAGTTTTTCCTTAGTTCTTTCCTTTTGTTTTAGTAAATTAAGTGCTAAAACAATGCAACGTGTGTACTGTGTATTTTGTGAGTGTTTTGCATGCTTGTTTGTATGTGTGTGGGGTGTCAGTGTTGGGTCTCTGAGTGAGGCAGGGCACACGGCTTACCTGCTAGCCGAGATGTATTTAATCTCTCCCTTATTGGCCAACATTAGAATTCATTCAAAACTGCTGGCCTAACTGGGGCTAAATCCCATCTCAAGACTCAAAGCTCCAGGAAATTGCTTGCATTAGGGAGATATATTGGTGTGAAAAAAAACCCTGACACTACATTGAACCAGTTAACATTTTTGAGTTCAGACAGATCTCCTCTGTTTTTCCGCCTTTTCTGGCATTTAGGTACTGGACAAGCATAAACTGACTGTGGCAAAAACATTTTGCATATGGAAATTGCTTCGTCGTTTAATGCCATTTTAAATGCATTTTGTCAGGATAGCATGCTTACACAGTACGGTCAAAAATGCAACGTGAAAATGAATCCTTGTGTGATTGTGAACTCTCTTGCAGTGTGTTGGTGGTCTGGCTTGGAGATACTGGCAAACAATATGATTTTTACAAGTACCTGTGTTTGTTATTTGGCCTGCCTTACCTCATTCTCCATGTATATACTTATCTAACAATAAATAATACTTATGTCTTCATATGGACAATTTTACTTTATTTCTCCTGAATAATACTAGCCATTCAGTCCCCATCGGAACCCTGTTTTCTATTCACATTTAAAGCTATTTCCTTGCACATTTAAGAAAGTAAATAAAGCTGATGCCATGATGAATCTTTAACGATTTAGAGTGGAATTATCTAAATGAGTTTAATGATATTTGTTTTTTAAGTGTGAGTCTGGCTGCCTCGCGAGTCTGCGAGCGAATGAATAAGCATGTGTTTTGCATGTGTTTGTACAGCAAAACAAAACACATTTTCATCTGGTTTGGCAAGTGTAAACCGCTGTATAAAAGGTTATACGTTTACTCACATTAATTCAAAAGAGAAACACCAAACACATTGGAAAAACGACCAAAGCAACAATAAAACGTTTTATTGAGTAGATATAAAAACAATACATTATTAGCTTTAAATTAACTGTTTTTTTAACGTAAGCGCTGTAGCTTTTTACTGTTTCCCCCTGAAATACTTGCAGCTGATTGCAGGCAACCAGGACGACAAGGTCACGTGATCAGATTGGATCCCGTGCATTTGAAAATATTTAAATTGTTAACTGCTGATCCCCACTTACATTAATGAGGGGCTGGAGGAATTTTGACTTTGCGGTGCGCGTGAATCAATATGAAGTTATAAGCCAAGTTCATTGCTGCCTAACATAAAACAAACCTGATTTGTTTACTTACCTAAGCCTGGGTATGTCAGGCCCATTATGAAATGATTTATAGACCACCATCCAATGAAATTGTTTAAAGTAGATTAGGTTCAGGGAACGATCAGCACTAATATGACACGCTGATGGCACATGACAGGTAACCAAGCAAACAAGTTCCTGAAATTCAGATTGAATTAGAATCCTAATAATCCTGCAGGGAGTCGCAGATTCAATCAGAGAGTCGGTGAGGAGGGGTGTGAACTTCACCCCCTAAATAGGCACACATGCACAACCAGCTGTGAAATGGGTGACAGGAGTGTGTGTGTGTGTGTGTGTGTGTGTGTGTGTGTGTGTGTGCTCGTTCAGGTAAACATAAATCATAGACGTTCTCCGAAAAGGGAAGACAGACGTCCTAATATTCGATAAAATGTTCATAGTAGCTTCGTAATGTTTTTAGTTTTACTTTCTTTAATTTTTTATAACCTTCAATAAAAAAGATATTTAAAACTTTAAGCAAAACGCTTGCCCTTTATTTTGTGTGATATTGATGCGTTGCCAAAAATAGGAAAGTTAATGCACAGCAGAATCTGTGGCGCTCTGAGAGATTCTGTACCAAAGGCATTTATTGACCCGTACCTAATAAAAGCACAGAGTCCCATCACAATGATAAAGGGCTTCTGCAATAAAGTAAATATTATCTTTCAACAAAGTGAATTTATGCACCATGAAGAACACATTTAGACTAGTTAAAAAAGTTAAATCTTCAACTTTAGTAATATCCTTATGAGTGTTTACATATTTTTGAGGATGTTTTTTTTTTTTTGCACTGAAATTTTCTCTTTATTTGAAAATAATGAATATAAATGAGTATTGTTCCCTCTGTTCCCCGGCACATTAAAGAAATTGTCGGCAAATTAGAATATTAATGCATGAAGGAAGGTAGGTACATTGTCTGGACATTTGAATATGCACGATGAATATTACATTACAGCAACAACAAATTCCAATTGTGAGGGCCGAGAACAAATCTATTATGCATTATTATTATTCTTAAAAATACATTTGCTTTACAAAGAACAAATAAAAGTTTCCGCTGACGTCTTTGCTGGAATTTGAAGAGCGCATTACTGTAATACAATGCAGAGGCAGTTTCTCCTGACTTCATAATTGGATTACTTGAACTTGTTTTGTCTTTTGATTTGTTTTTAAAGGAAAATCATCAGCCCGCAATGTTCATGAAAACGTTTTCTTATTTGTGATGTTATGTATTAATGTATTAACCATCCACTCTGGTAAACGGCAGAGCACGTTGAACCTCCTGTTTGTTAATCATTTCAAATATGAGCTTACCAACCTTAAGCTATGTAACCCGCCTTAACCAGATCTCTGTCTTTTACGGCTGCCACGTTCACTTGTATTTTGCTATCTGTATTTCCTCTGACTATCTTTTTTTTCCAGCGATGAATGTTTCTTTGCTAGATAAGGAGGATGAGTGCGTTTCAGATCAGACCCTAATTAGGGCCCCTAGCGTCAGTCCAGTGCGTCTAATGAGAGGTGTGTGAGAGAGCAGGGGCCCGGCGAGCACAGCCACGTTCTGATGGTGGGAATTACAGGACCCGGCGAACCCCGGCGCAGCACGATCCGCACCTGCAAATCCGCCACAAACGCCCTCCTCGGCTTTTGATGTGATATTCTTTTCATGTCTTTCGCTACGGCGACATCAAGAACCCGTATCCCGCCGCGACCCGAGGTGGAGAGGTCCGGGGCTAATCGTCTATTATACGTTTTCATCATGCTAATTATGTGATAATGGATCCAGTAATTAGCAACGGGGTGTGTCATATTCGCACGATCAATTTTAGATTACAGGAATCCGAAACAATACGGCAGCGATCACGCCGCTTAATTTTCCCTCCACGTGCCTTAACCGACCCCGACACATCAATGTGTTTCAGATATCCACATGTGTCAAAAAAAAGAAAAAAACTTTCCTGCTCCCGCTCATCATGTGAATAGGACACAATGGGATGCAGAGGGAGTCCGTGTTTCTTGATATGACTGGGAAGTCGATTATGGCTGCGAGGGGCTGCAGTGAGTTACAGTTCCCCTCTGCAGGAAATTAGCCCATTATCAGTTATCAATTAGAGGGCCGTGTGATTTAGAAGCTTTAAGCAGGTGGTGTTTTTGCTCCGTACCGCTTTCACCTGTTATCTATTTTTACGAGCGTTCACGTGCTTTCATCCGCGAGTGCTCAATCTGCCAGCACATGTGGAGAACATTCACTCTCTCCCTTTTTTAACTCGTCTTTGTTCCAGCAATGAAACCCTTTTTCTCTTTGTGTCTTTACTGATTTATGATATGTGGTATTCGTGTGTTGGAAGGATAGGTCAGGCCGAATAATGTAGCTGTGATTATCACAAAAGATAAAAAGAGACGCTCAGAATAACATGCTTAAGGTGTTTGTGCAATACAAGTAATGTAATATAATAAAGAATTTACTGTACACTGAAATGTGGCTTCATATGTTATAGGAGACTATTGTGCTACATTAAGCATTAGCATCTGATATTTAACACATTTATTAATTAAAATAAACATATTTTTTTCTTATAGGAACCCCCATCTGAAAGGCACAGATACCGTGTGTGTGTGTGTGTGTGTGTGTGTGTGTGTGTGTGTGTGTGTGTATATTTAAGTGTAGGTATGGGGCAGGAATAAGCTGTGTACATTATGGAGAATAAAGAATTCATACTGTATGTGTTTATTAGGCCTATAGTCAGACTCATAGACAAACCATTTTAAACTATTACTGTTATAAAATGCAGTTAAAATGATTCTACTGGTGTGTTGATAAATGTGATTGAACTTGTTGATAAATACTGACTTACAGTGTCTGTTTGATGGTCTGAACCTTTGTTTCATCTTCTACAGATATAAAGTCAACCACTAGTGGGCCTCCATCTTTTCTGAATGATGATGAATGATGATGCTTCCAATACATATCTGTAATTTCATTTATGGAAATTGAATATAAATGGCTCAGAGAGATCACTATTAAAACAAGGTGGAATTTGGTCAAACAAAGATTGTTTTGACTTTTTGCTGAAAATTTTGAAATAATTTGAAAATAATGGAAATGGATGTCCTTTAATATTCATAATGATTTATGCGTTATTAATGCGTTCATTAAACTCAATAGTAACAATAGAGGATAAGAGACACAAAGCATGAGAGAATTTTGGAAAGTAGGATGTTAGTAATATGGTGTTTTAAATCATAATCCAGCTGTGAATTATGATGACTTCAGCTGCAGATTTGAAGGTTTCTGCAGCCAGAGCAATTGTTTTGAATTATGACATTGTGGATGTAAATGTGATATAAAACATGACTGTGTAATCCATTTGTTTCTATGAGCAGAGTTTGGGGTAATGGTTACAAGTAACACAAGTGATGTCATCAGATTTTGTTCTTTTTTAAGAAACTAGTAAAGCATTGCACTATAAATTTAACACTACAATATGTTATTTAAAAAGTGCATTTATTTATTTATTAAATTTATTTTCAGTAATTTCAGTTGAAAACCTCTCTTTTCAATGCTGGGAGACACTGGGAGACATACTGTTTGGTGGCTAACATTTTTGCATAGCAAAAATCAACTTCTTCGATAGTAAATAATGATGTGATGTAATTATTAACTTTATAAGTAATGCAACATTGTAACATGTTACTTCCAAATGTAACTTTCCCCAAAACTGTCCGTGACCTGGTGTTGGCTGTGATTCGTTAGTTTACGTGTGTTTTGATTTTAACAGCTCATAAATTGCACCTGTGAGTGATGATAAACAATGAAAAGAGTTTTTCAGTGCAACACAGTCTGATGCACCACAATTCCTATTGGCTGAGAGTGGAGGGTAGCACTTGGGCACTCATTAACAGGCTGCCCACAGGCACAGATACCTGTCCCACCAGCACACTTGACACTCCCCTCAAAGCTGTCTGTCTCCCGTCTATGTGCCCCCTATCCTGTCTCATTACTTATTGATTTACAAATCAATAACACCTTTCAGAGAGCAGACTGCCTGAGATAGAAAAGGGGAGAGCTCTGCCCTTGGTACCAGCTCGGAGACAAAGATACTGGAGGGTAAAAGCAAGCAATGGCAGAAAATGGGATGCATTTCACATTTAGATTTATGACAGCGGCGGGCGGGGAAAATGCGGCGTGTTCAGAAATTGATTGCGTGCTGTGCCAGAGTTTCTATTCTTAAGCTGTATTCAAATCACAGGGATCCCACTTTTGTGCCACAGGCCTGTTGGTAGTGGATGGTTTAGAAGGAAGCGTTCACGGATAAACCCAGAGGGGCCTGTCCGGATTCTCATTAGGTCAGGGCTTATTGTCGCCGCGAACAGAAAAAAGGATTTGTTTGAAACGGCCAGGCACAGAACAAAAAGCTTCAGCCGGGTCCCAATCAGCAGCTCATAAAGGAGCCGGCACAGGTCTTAATCAGTCAGTCCTTTAATGGAGCCACTCTTAAAAGTATTATTAACCTCATCTGTCTAGATTAAGAACTAATAGCCCCCTTTCTGTGTATTGTCTTTGTAGCAGCTGGTAATGTACATATATATTAATCCACTCGCGCCGGCGAGATTGTGTGGTGAGGGAACAACGGTGCCCTTCACAAGCGAGGCAGACACAGGTTAGGAAGCCACTAATTAAATGTCAGCCTTGACAGATTAAAATTATGAAATTTAAAATCAGCAAGTAGCTCTTTGTCATTGTCAAATTAAGCGGCTGGCGTGATGAGGAGACCGGGATGGAGGACTTTAATGGATTGAAAGGGAATGCACTTTAACAGCCCTGGAAATGGTGAATAAAGATTTCCCTGCGCTCAAGGTAATGGGCTGCATGTTCAATTCTGTGTGCGGATAGGCTGAGCCTTCAGAGCCATCTGTGTGGCTGCGGCTCGGTTAGCGGTGCGGTTTAGCTTTGTAATTTGTAAAAAACACACAAGCACATATTTTGGACCGTTACATACGTTATTATTTATAGGATGTTTTGCCTTGTGACTTGCAGAAAAGTGTGGAGAAAAAAAGCACAGGGTCAGGACACAATGAGTTTCAGATTCAAACCCACACAGAAAAAACCTTCAGTATCCTGGTACAAAAGATGAGAACAGAAAGTAGACAAATTTGCATTGTCTGTAGAAAGTGTGAGTAGTGCTTATCGATGCAAAGCATGGGTGGTATGGATGGTTGCTAGGGTGTTGCTAGGGTATGTGTGGTGGTTGATTTGTGATTGTTTGCTTTGTGATCATTAAAGTAAAAAGTATGTTCTCTATGTAATTGGTTCCCATTGCTCAGGTCTTTTCTTTAGTGTAAGTCTTCAAGTAAAAATGGAAAATATTATAGTTTATGAAAGTGATGTGTATATTATTTGAATACCTCAAACCTTGCTGAGGAGTGTTGTGATATTTCTTTCATGAACTATCGTGAGGTGAGGTACTGTTTTGAACAAACCACCAGTATTACAAGTAGTACGAATAGTAATGGTTATCTTTGTTCTAACAAGCACCACTAATTACATTTTCAACCCGCTGGCTGATTTTCACAATAAATAAGACACTTTGTGTTTTCAATTATCCAAGAGCACATTTTGCTCTGAACATCCATATTTATGGTGTTGCCGGTTCATAGTTCTTCTAACCTCAGATCAATCCCAAACATGTAAGAATGCGTCCCGGAGACCAGTCCAAACCGAGGGCCTAATGAATGCTAACAGAACTTTTTCTGCAGCCAAAGAAGAAAAAAAAAGCTGTTGCACAGCATTTCTGAATAAATGAACCACCATTAAATTAGCCTGATTCCTTGCGCTTGCGTTCAGGGTTCAAAGGCTTTGAGCTCAAATCAGGTCTAGATGTGTTAAGCTTCAGCTGGGCTGAGAGCACAGCTTGCAATAAAGCAGCGAACAAACCAGAGGCACCATCACAGCAGCAACACTCAACCAGGATCCAAAAGCGATGCTGATTAAAAGTGACAAGATCCAATTAAATTTAATTACACAAGCTGTATATTCATTTTAACTGACAATTTTTATTAGGCAGCCACACACACTTAAAGCAAGGAACTGAGGCTAAATTATATCAATGTAATACAGTTAGGTTATGCAGAATCCAGTGTGTCTAATTTGCTGTAATTGAGTTAGGGGCAAGAGGCCTGCAACGAAGTTCAATAGTTTGGGGAAAAGATCACTGAGCTGAACATCTCTCCGTGTGCCGGGCCAAATGTACTGAGGGAGATGCTAAACGCGCTCTTCCTCAAGTGAAATTAAACCGAGGCCTGTGTCCAGGATTGTCCAAAAGCATCAGAACTTTTAAAGGAACTGCAGTTTTTGTAGTGCACTGATAATGTTAAACGCTTAGAGTCAAATATGCTGTTTTTGCTGCTGTACATTTAAGATCATCTATATGAATGGCCTTTTGTGATTGCTAGTGGTTTGCTAAGGGAAGATGTTAGCCAGTGTTTGCTTTTGGGTTGCAGTTTTGCTCCATTATGGGGTTTGATAGGGAAAAATTATAAATATGGTTTATCATGATATGCCTGTTTTAAACGTTCAAAATTGTCATTATTTCATGATGTTTGAATGTAATTTAATTATTAGGGAATATTTACTTTCTCTGAATGGAAAAGTACCGCATCCGTCGTGAGGAGTCAGTTATTTGGCGCAGGCTAATTTACAGTGTTTTGTTTGTTAATGCAACCTGTTCCACGCCTTTTATAAACAGAGACTTGACAAAGTCTTTACCCTATACTCCATATCTAAATGTGACATGACACATGAGAGCTTCTAGTGTGTTTGAGTGCTTTGTAGAGGTGAGTGAGTGGCATAGTAACTGGTTAGCCTCAGGTGCTGTGCCTCATATATGTACCCATCCTGTCTTGTGCACAGGGATGCTCAGTGACTTGCCCTGTGGTGCTGTGTTTTCAAAGCACACGGATCATTTGTTTTCCCTTTCCGTGACATGTAGTTTAGCTCGGCTTTCTTCTGGATGTGTCACCCAGGCAGACTCGGGGCGTTTACCCGGTCCGGTCTTTTTAACCGTAAGAAAGTGGGAGATTTTGGATGAAAGAATTAACTGGATATTTTGATAATTCCATTTGCTCAACAAACGTGACTGCCTTAGGATTTGCAGCCTTTACAGTGTTAAAATGTCAAGGAGAATCTTGGATGGAAGATAGACTTACTGCTATATAAAACAGAAAGTTCTTACTCCAAATTCCAAATGTATGAGTTCAGTTTAAAGATGTTGCATATAAACAAATTAAGTTGCTTGGAAACCGGTAACAGCCTCTACAGTTAAAGTCACAATGAAATCAAAATATATAATTCATATTTATAAAATATTGCTTTTTATTATAAATGATTTATCTGAGTACTTCCCTTCACGAACAACAGACCTTCTCTGATGACGTCAGTTTGATGGATTGGGAGGAGCCACAGCCGTTAACCACTCCCCCAACAATCACTTACTGCAAGCTTTGAAATGCCGCCTTCTCTAGATCCAATCAATTCTGAGTGGGAAAAATCAAGCCACGCCCCATTTCTCTGTTTTGCTTTGAATTATATCAGAACACTGAAGTCAGTTGGAGCTTCTGGTTCACATGGAGTTTAAAAATGAGCTACACTGGCAGAAAATGATTTTGTTGACACTTATAATAAATTAAATCACATGTTCAATGTTTGTTTTTATTGGGGCTGTTTTTCAAGAGTCTGTATTACAGTGATATTGCCACAGGGAATGAGGAACGTGTATTATTTGTGGTAAAGAGAATCTAGGAACATCTTTTACTCATGGTAAAATTACTGTAACACACACTTGCATGACTTGTTGATGTAATAGGTCTCTAAATGCTTCCTAGAACACTGAGGTGTGTGTGTGTGTGTGTGTGTGAGTGTGTATGATAGAGACAGAGAGTGTGTAAGGTTGTAATGATGTCGTCCAGTTGTTAAATGCAATGGTCTGTACTGTTCTGTGCTCTCCCATCTGTGCAGGGAACTGCATCTGCTCCAGAGGTCACCGAGGTCAGCAGTGACACCAGATTTAACTGTTATTTACTCTGATTCCCCGACAAGACGCATACAGCCCGCGCCCACTCAACTGATGTATGTTAAATGTGCTCCAAATTACCAGTGTGTTGGATCTATTGATGGACCATTCCAGGCTGTCAGGCTGTCTCTATCAGGCTCTCAGTTATCCCCCTCCTCTCCTTCTCCCATTTGTTCCCCCCTTCATCTCTCTTTCTCTCTCTCTCCAGGCACCTCGGCGGCCCGGCTGAGCACCTTGCTCTGAATGGGAAATGAGGACTTAGACAGATACATGCACCTCTGGAACCTGTAGGATGTTCCGACACATGTCTTGCCCATCTCATTTTGAACAGGTTAAAAGACCACGTCAAGCGCAATTATACTGCGCCGGAATCTTCCGCAAGGCCTCGCAGGAGACGTTGTTTATTATGTTCTGATTTACTCCATGATGTTATTATAATGTGAGAAGGAAAGAAATTTGACAATTGTGGTTGATTCAAATTTGACAAAACAATTCTTGTCTGGTAACAATTCCTTACAAATTAGGAGAGCAACAACATATTCTATAAACCAAAATACTGTACAAAAACAATATAATGTGTGCAGATTTTTTTAAGTACTGTTTTTTTTTGCTCCATTATATTATTCTTTCCCTCTCCTCACATTAAAATGTGAACTTACACCTCAGCATAATTTCTGCTGTTTTGGTGTTGATTCACTGATGCACGAGTATTTTAGTAACATTCTGTCAAATGGAAAAATTTAAATGCTTATTAAGTTTATTTATTTTTAAATGGGACCTTTTTGGAATAAGAAATTGTTCTCCGTTCTTAACACTAAACAATCCATTTAGCCTACAGCGATTTTAATAATACTATTTTATCCATTTAATTAATCAAATTTATTTATTTATTCATTGTAATTTTCAGCGTTTTTCTCAGGGCAAAATGCTGCCGTCAGGACAAAACAGAGGTGAGACCCCCCCCATGCTTTGCTATATTTGTCTACACGGCACGCTAAGAACTTGCTGAGGGCTCAATGACAGTGTATCTGATAATGTCAGAGCCTTGTCTAGCTGCAAGAGAGCCTCATGTTTATACAAAGGCAACGGTGAAGAGATTAGCACGGAGATTCTGGTAGAGCAGCGACATGATGAGCAGAACGAGGCCCCGCTTCGGTTCATAAATAGCACAACACATGCACTGCTGCTAATTGACTCACACAGGCATTAGCGGGATTAAGTTAGAGCCCAAAGTTCATTAAGCAGATAAATGCATCTCTTAGCCTGCTAAAGAGATCCCGCGCTAACACAGCCCACTGAAAATAGCTCTTATCCACGATGGTGCTCAACGGAGATGAAAACGTTTTGGTTAATTTTAGAGCTGTTGAATGAGGATTGGCAAACATAATTTAAAGTCTTGATGTGGTCAATTTCATAGTACGTTTGGCACATTTAACCTTGTGTTTTGAAAGAACACAAAATTGTAGTTTGCATCATTTAACACGTATGGCGTTCGCTGCGGGGTAAATAAAAGAGCAGAGGTTTTCATTGATGATACACGGGGCTCGGCTTTGTGGAAAGTGTGGTGTCAACAGATTTTGAATTGACTTCACAGCTATGAATGACATCACAAGAAGCGCTCAGAGAGTGCTGGCGAGTGCTTTCATTTTGCCACTTAGACGACAAATTACCCAGACAATAGACTTCTAAAGCTGGCAGGTAATTCAATCGTGACTGTTGACTCCAGGCATTTGCTTTGTTTGCCCTCAGAAGGAAATACCAAAAAATTCATCTTGGCGGAGTCAAACAAAATGAAAGATAATATTCTTTATCTGCTCGGGATAGCTGCAGATGAACTCTTCCAATATGAGTGTAAATAAGATTTAGTGATTCCATACTTCACTTGGCTTCAACTCAAAGTGATTTGGATCAATAGTGTTTGCCTGTACGACAGCGTGCAACAGGGTCTCAGCCCATCACGCAGGCGAAGCACGAGGGCTGTATTCAGATTTCACTGGTGTCAAATTAATTCCAGGCTTATCGGGAAATTCAATTAGTAGGGAACCCCCCTTTGTGAGTAAGAGAGTGTCCGACATCCCAACGTGACAAATTACAGCGTTCAGAGAGCATATCAAGCTGAAGTGTTGAGGTTTGCTAATCTTCCCTCTAATTCTCAATTACTGTAAAATGAAGCCATAAATCACAGGGACAGGCAGATCGATGGAAACGTTGTTTTTGGAGTGATTGGCAGCCACCCCAAAGGTTACTTTTTAAGTTGGTTTAAGGTTACCACTCGGAGAGGGCTTGAG